>JBBPLL010000233.1:0-42086 GCA_038089755.1 Leccinellum rugosiceps | reverse complement strand
AACAAGATGTCCGTCGAAAATTTCGGATAACGAAGGGCAAATCTGGATGATTGGTCGTGAATGCAATGTCGATTTCAATAAAGGAAACACGGACTCGACCCCATGGTCGAAAAGTTCTCGGCGGCCAACGATAGTCAGTTGCTCAGGAACTAGGCCGTACTCGTACCCCTCCTTGAGAAATTGCAGGTTCGAAGGAAGAAGGGTGGCTCGGATTACGTCCCGCGAGCGGTCGAGGGTCTCGACAAGTTCTTGGATGAATATGTGTTCGAACTCGGGGCCACGAGACCCATGCCGACGTAACTTGAGTTGGCACCGGTGTCATCCGGACCACTGACTGGCAGCAAGACAAACGATCGACTCACCACGATGACTTGGTCCACGGTGCAGTCATCTGGCAGGTTGGCAGAGACACCAGAGACGCTTGGGGCATCATGATACGGCGAAAGGACCCCCAGATCTCTGTGCTGACCACCTGTTGCGACAGGTTGCTGCTGGTCCCACAAAGGTAACAGAAACGAGAGGCCTAGCGGAAGATGCATCAGGAGAATTGTCCCAATTCGTCACGAATGACTTCCAAAACTCAGCTTACATGACGGTATGTTGTAAACACGTTAGTCTCTCACATATTCAACGAACTTTCAGGTTGATCTAGAATCTAAATGGTTGGGGACGTCGGCTTTGGCCGACTCCCATGGAACGACATCCCGAATGACGACAATTTATCCGTAATGGACGCGATCTGAGTTGCTGCATCCATCTGAACCGGTTCAGACCTTCGCCACATCGAGAACTCGCCGTGAGCGGTAAAGTTGGACGTTCCTAGCCTGTGGGCGCAAGAAGTACCTACTTCGAGGTGCTGCTGCGTCCGCGGTATTAACCTGGTCAATTCTGCCAACGCACAGCCTCACCTCGTCAGAGTCCTTAGAACATCATGGCCACCAACATCGAAATGGACGACTTTTCTCGGTTGCGTGCAACCAAGGCCACTTCGGCCGAGCCCGTTCTGGAGAATAGCGACGCAGGGACGGAACCACCCGCAATCACTAACTATTCAGATGGATCTATCTCAATTTGGGCGTGGACATCAGCTGTCGTGTCAGTCGCCCTTCCTTCCCCACAATTAGTCCGCGTTGACTCAAACTTTACTCTAGTCTTGCGTTATTCTCCATATGTCTACTCGCGTTCCCTCGTTTCCTGCTTTTCTTAGCGGAGCCGTCAGGGGGACGGGGAACCTTGACAGCCCTTGAGAAATACTTCGCGCTTCAATTGGGTATCATTCTTGGCGTTCTGGCCGTCGCCATCATCGCAGTTGTGCGTTATATCAAATTGAGTTTGGCGTAACTACTTACTCAACTTGGGGGTACCTTTCTTCAAGTTGCCAAATGAATGGCCCACTGGTCTTCAGCGCAGGACAGATCCTAACTGCCATCCTTTTCTATTGCCAATGACACTCGCCACCCTCCTGATGGCATTACTGTCGTACAACAATCGTTCCGTTGGGACTTTAACGACACCTGTCGCGTTGGGTTATGGTGTCGTGGGATTGTTCGGACTATGGATGGTGCGCCCCCTCAAATCTTGTCTTGACAGAGTTCAAGGAGATGATTAATCCAATTCGTCCGAAGCTTGTCTTTTCGGGCCCATCGGTAATCTCGCGTAAGACTGGTGCAGACAAGCACACTTCTACTTTTATATTTGGCAACAGGAGCGCTGCCTCGGTCAAAAGTGGAAAAGGAACCAGTCCAACTACTAGGTAGGCTTTCATAGGTTCTTCCGGATCATATCGATGATCGTTGCACGTGTTCACTACCACCGGTCCTTCTCTCTGAACTTAACTTTGACCATCCGTTAATTTAGACTGTAAAACGTTACAAGCGGTACCATGTGATGTGTACATATGTACATGGATCCAAGTACGAACTGTCCTATCAGAATCGTGTGAATCATTAGCGACCAGCGCCGTTGCCCATGCCCATCATCTTGAACATATCTCCAAGATTGGGCATGCCCCTGCCCATCCCCGCAAGTCCACCCAATCCACCCAGGCCATTGCCCATCTGGCCCATCATCCCTGACAGAAGTAATTAGAAATGGCAACGGTAGGAGAGTGAGAATTAGAATACTTTGCATTTCTTCCATGTCCAGTTGATCGCCCCCTTGACCCTGCATCATGGCCTTCATCATCTCCTGCATACCGCCGCCGCTTCTTGCTTGTCGTTGCATTTGTTGCAACATGCCCGGGGGCATTGCACGCTGAGCGTTCGCGTTAATAAAACAAACCACCTCCGAGGGATGGACAGATGCGACAGACCTGCATTGCTTGTATCTGCGCGGGAGTCGGCATGCCGTTCGCGCCGCGACCACGACCACCGGCCGCATTTTGCATTTTTTGCATCGCTTGAAGCCTGCGGACGGGCGGGACCGAGCCGTTAGCAATTACCAGACGGAACACAACGTAACAAGATGACGGGAATTGGACACACCATCCGTTCTTCCCCCCTGCCTGTTTGGCCATGTTGGCCATCATCCGATATTGGCACAACAGCTCTTCCACTTCTCGTACAGTCGTTCCACTTCCTTTCGCTACTCGTGTGACCCTCCATGTCAAACCAACGGGCTTGCCATCTTTGCCCAATTCCATAAACATGGACCCGTCCGAATCAAGCTCTGCTGCGGACATGCTATCTGTGATATAAATCATCCGTTTCATGCGCAATGAGCCTTCTTCGTCCGAACCGGCAAGCATTTCCTGCGGAAGACCCGGGATCATCGATGCGATCTTACTGATAGGACCCCTAAGAAGCACGAGTGAGCGATAGCCAGCCAATACAGCGAATTCGAACAAACATGTTCATGACGTTTTGAATCTGTTCTCTCCAATCCCTTATGCTCAACTTTCCTTCCTCGAGCTTCTTCGCCATTTCTTTTTGCTTGTCTGGGTTTTGAGAAGCAAGGTCCTGCATATGCTCCATAAGACCCTGCATATCACCCAGCCCCAGCAGCTTTGATATGAATGGCTGCGGTGAGAATCGATCGAGATCGTGAAGATGCTCCCCAACGCCAAGAAAGATGATCGGTGTTTTGGTTGCAGCGACACTGGTTACGGATGTGGGTATTCCGTCAGAAAATAAGATGTTACACATACGCGGAGATGGCACCTCCACCCTTGGCATGCCCGTCCATCTTCGTGACAATGATAGCACCGAAGTCAGCACTTTCCTTGAATGCGCGACTCTGCGCCTCGGCGGCCTGCCCTGCAAGACATGAACACGAAGCAATTATTTCCATCGAGCATACATACCTATGCTAGCATCGAGGACGAGGACCGTCATGTTCGGCCTCACAGCTTCGCTGATCTGGACCATCTCTTGGAACAGCTCGGATTCTTGTTTGTGCCGACCAGAGGTATCCACGATGATGACCTCGAAACGTTCCTTTTTGAACTTGGAAACACCTTGTGCTGCTATTACAACGGGATCAGTTTCGGTGTACGAACCAAAGTAGGCTACTTTGGCTTTCGTCGCCGATTGACGAGTTTGATCAAAAGCGCCTGCACGAAAAGTATCGGCACAAACGATACACGACTTGAATCCCCTCTTCTGAAAATATACCGCAAGCTTCGTGCACGTCGTAGTCTTTCCATTACCCTACGACATGGTCATGGGGATGTTTTCGACATTTGTGATCGAGATCAGCATACCTGGAGACCAACAGCCATGATCACGTTTGGCTGACCCTTCTTTGGCTTGTACGGCTCGACGCCGGGGTCTACTAGGTGAACTAGTTCATCGAAAACGGCCTGACGGCCGGAGGGGAATAAGCGTCCATGGAATATGACCTGGGGGAGAGTCACCTTTTGTATGAGGTGTTTCTTGTTGAGGTCCTTGGACTTGTCAGAACCGTCGAGCGCGGCCTTGACCTTTGCCTTGACCTTCTGTCTCAAGGTAGCCACGAGCTTTACGTTGACGTCGGATTCAAGGAGCGCAGCGGTGATCTCTTTGAGCGTGACCTCGAGCACCTGCGTACGGAGTGAGTAAGGAGTCGGGGGGTGATAGATCTGATCGACGTATGTACCTTTTCATCCACGACGGGCGCCCTCCCGAGGGATGAAAGGGCGGCATTGAGCTTCCGTCCTAAATCTGCGAGGACCATCGTACTATGTGGACGAAGGCACCGTGCGAACTCTCCCTAATCCAAACACGGTGACTTTGACTTTGACTCCAATGGCGCACAGCGATTCTGAAGGCGAGACGATCGACGACGTCGAGTTCGACGGCACAACTGACGGTGAGGGCGACGGGGATAACGAGGACGAGATAGACGAGGCGCTCCTTGGCGCGCTTGAGGCCGGCGTGGACGACGTGACAGAAGTCGACGATGTGCGTACCCCCACATCCTTATTGCGCGTGCGATTAACGTGCCGCGTTCCGCCATCAAGGAGTCGCGGTCAGAAGACACGGACGAGGAAGACGAGGACGAAGAGTCCGAACCGTCGGTGGAGCCGACTATCGAAACGGGTCCAGAGCCCCCTTCGTCGCCTGCACCGGCGGTCACTGCGAGCAGACCAGCCTCGCTGCGATCGTCTACGCCGGAATCACCCAAAGGTACTCCCGTTCTCTGTGGAATGCGTCACAGCTCAATCGTGCACCCGAATCTCAGTAGTCCCGGAAGTGAGACCCAGGTCGCCTTCGCCCGCCCAAGTTCGCAAACGGTCATTGGTATTCCCGTTTCACGCATCACAACTACCCCGATCGTTCACGGTGGAAGCTATATGTGCAATTCCCCATCCGGTGCCCACACATGCACTCGTTTCGTCCTTTTGCATGTCGCACCTGCTGACCGGCTCGGACGATGGGTATATCCGTGATTATGACATTTTCGCCTCGGTCAATGGCAAGGTCACGTTGACCGCTCCTCAGCGCCATCACTCCAACGTCGTCGAAGGGAATATGAAATCTGGACAGATACGATGTTGGTGGGAGAATCCCGATCTCGTCAACTTACAAAATGGCTACCCTCAGGGAAGCGAGACCCCAGTTTCGCCGGTATATAGCATGGCTATGCACTCTGATGCACTCTGGGCACTCGGCGGAACTAGCGTACGTGCACTCTATATCCTCGCCATCACAGTGAACTGTCAATGTCGTTCGCAGCGCGGTCACATTAATTTATTCACAGTTCGACACGATCCTGGTCGGCTGGTGCATGTACTGCAAGGCCACCGTGGGCCCGTTTCTGGGCTTTCCATCGACCATGATGAGAAGAGTTTCTTTAGTGCCGGCTGGGATGGGGAAGCGATCGTAAGGATCACCCTTGGTAACGTCACAATCCTGCGCCACTTATATGGTTCTTCTATTAGCAATGGGACCTGAACACCGGTCAAGCTGTGCGTAAATTTACCGCGCACGGGGCACAGCTCGTCGGTGTCGCAGTAAGACCACTGAACACGTTATCCCGTCGACTCAGTTCAATACCGTCCGCGGGTGTAGGCGGAGGATCGGGGCCATTTTCTGACACGGCTGCTATTGGATCACATAAGACGCCAGGCGGGACCCCCACGAGCGCAAACGTGGAAATGTACCCCAATGCTGTGAGTAAGGCACACGGGCATCAACAACAAACTTTGAATGCTTCTGCGAGTCAAAATGGCATTTCCAACACGTCTACTCAAGATTCGGACGCTAAATCTGACACGTCCTTCGATCCACTTTTCGACGATGAACCAGACCCTGATGGGGAGGGCAACCCTCCAGCTCCGGATGGCAGTGCGGGCCGGACGAAAAATTCCCACAAGGAAAG
Organism: Leccinellum rugosiceps; assembly: GCA_038089755.1. NCBI lineage: Eukaryota > Fungi > Basidiomycota > Agaricomycetes > Boletales > Boletaceae > Leccinellum > Leccinellum rugosiceps. The sequence goes on along the minus strand of JBBPLL010000233.1, from coordinate 36,287 downwards.
CGCTTCTTCTAGTGGCCATGCGAGCCTGGCGGTTCCCGAAACGGGGCCTTCTGACCCTACAACGCAAGCCCAGCAGGCAGCACGATCATGGCCAAGTTCGGTCGCACCACCAAAGAATGCACCACCCTTACTCAGCGCTGAGAACAGCTGCACGTTTTCTCCAGATATTCTAATGATATCTGCGATTGATGGACAGATCATGCTCTGGGACAAGCGAGTGGATACCCCAGGCAAAGGGGTCGGAAGACTGTGGTTGAGCGAGAAGACACCGCCTTGGTGTGTTTCTGTACGTAGTCGAAACTGTCCCGATCATAACTGGCGAATACTCAGATTTAATCACAGGCATGCTGGTCGACGGATGGATCGCACATCTACGTCGGCCGACGAAACGGAACGGTGGACGTCTGGGACGTCCGGTTGCTTGGGCGGAGTGGGCCAGGCTGCACGCCGCGGCTGCTCAAGAGCCTGCGGAACCCGGCGAGCTCGGGGGTGGTGTCGTGTGTGGTGCCGTTCCCTGACGGACGGCACATCGCGTGGTGGGTGGAGTCGGTCTTGTGACCTGCATGTGATGTGAAAACGATGACCAACTTTGTAGTGCGTCCGTGGACAACATCCGATTATGGAACGCTGCGGAGGCTGGGGAAAGTGGTGATGGGAACATGAAAGGGAGGGGAGGAGTGCAGTTTAAGATCATCCCGGGGCATCACGGAGGCTATGTGTCACAGATGGGTAAGTGGGCCAAACCGGATCGAACTGTGGGCTGAGCTGGAACTATTAAGTTGTAGATCCGGGCGGGCGTTTCCTTGTAAGTGCAAGTAGTAATCGTGGATGGCATGGGGAATCGACACGTACGGTGTTTGTTCACGATATCAAGCCGAATATATAAGGTTGTTACGCAAGGAATGTACTTTAGGTATTTGAAATCGGAGGGATGATAGATTGTTCAGATCCCGCAGTACGGCCGCAAACGACCAAGTATGTGCTTCTGGTCATACTCCCCTCCCATTGGGAAGTATAAGTCTGGGAACACCTCTCATGACATGACCATGTCACTACCCTCGCCCTCCCCATGCGTCTCAACTATCCTGTAGTCTTTCCCCTCAACCAGATAACCTTCGTCGGCGAGGACGACTCCCAGTATTTCACGGAAATACACGGGAGGCGTTTCAACGCCCTCAGTCGACGCTACATGCTCCCCGCTGACGACGAGGAGATTCGGGTGCGTCCTCCTCCCTCCCACACCCCCACCGTCCCCTTCATTTTTCCCTGTCCCAACAGCGCTCCGAGCTCCAGCACCGCATCATCCAGTTCCTCTTTGGCGGAAAGAACTATGTCGGCCCCGTGCAAGAAGTGCTCGCACCCAGAGAGGGACGAGAGCGTTGCCGCGTCCTCGACCTGGGCACCGGCGGTGGCTATTGGTGCGTCCCTTCCAGAAACCGTAAATTTATCACACCCTCGACGGCGGTCAAAATACCACCAGGGCCATCGACTTGGCAGACGAGTTCCCTGAGGCCGAGGTCATTGGGGTAGATCTGGCTCCCATCCAACCCCGGTACTAGATGTCCCTTGCTCTCCGCTGTCGTTCCCATCGCTGACAAGCACTCGTTCTCAGCGATGTACCGGAGAACTGCACGTGCGTTGTTCCCGATGTTCTTGCCATCTAAAAAAAACGAGCCGATTTCTTCCTTTCTCGTCCCAAAAAAAAAAAAAAGTTTTGAGCTTTGTGATTTGGACCAGTGGTATCTTCCCTACCCGAGCGAACACTTTGACCTCGTCCACGCGAGGTTTATGCATACGGGCGTGCGTCCCTTCGGCCCCTTTTTTCCCTCGTCGGGTTGACACGGTTTCCAGATTGAGAACTATACCCGCTTTCTTCACGAGATCGCACGCATGCTTCGGCCAGGCGGACTCATGATCTTGATAGAACCAGATAGCGAACCAATTGCGGATGGGAAAAGCGCCACTCAGCTGACCCGTTCCGGACAACCGTCAGGGATGCGCGGTTGGTTTGCACTGTGGGAGTCCTACAGACAGTGTCTCAGAGACAAGGGGGTCGACGTCAGCGTCCCGTCCGAGCTCGCCAACCTAGTCACTGCGACGGGCGAGTTTGACAGGATCGTGCCGCAAGAGGGGAACATACCCATCGGATTTTGGCCCAAAGGTGAGCTGGTCATCTGTGTAGACGGTTGGGGTGTTGACTCAAGTATGTGTTGCGCGTAGACCAAGTCGCTCTGAGCATCGGGCAGCTGGCTTGGATGAACTATGATAGCATGCTTCCGGCGCTCAAGCCGCTCTTCTTATCCACAGGTATGCGAGACTGGGAGGCAAGGAAACTGATCGAGGAGGCCCATCAAGACCTATACTATCCTCTCGTACGGCCTTCGACACGCCTCCACATCGTGCATGCGGTTAAAAAGGGCTAAGCGCGATTGGATCTTGTTTTCTTGGGACATTGCAGAAGGAAACGAACCCAAAAAAAAGTATCATACCCATGTCATAGTTTTGTACTCTGGATTGTTCATGCTTTTGCATTTCGTAGGTCTCATGTTGATCACACTTTTTGTCGGTACTCGGCATGTATATCATATATAGTTTTTGGAGGAAATGTATGTGGTGTCCTGTGTAATTGAGCTGGCAATACACAGCAGGTGCTCGTTCTGATGCAATAATATTTATACGCGACGACCAACTATGTAGATGAGTCCGATAAAAGCGCATGTTGGGGTCACGAAAGGCGGGCCTCCCAGGGGAATGGTGCATGCATGCGATGCACGTTGGTTGCAGGGTCAACCGCGTGTGAAATACACCTTGGCACCGTGGGTGGCCAATTCGGATTTTGCCTGCCAGTAAGTGAGCGAGTGTTGTCGTGACGGCAAGCGTAATGAGGACTTGCCTTGTCCACGGTGTGCCCAGCGGCGGTGTGATGGCTCCAAATCTGGGAATTGCTTAGCTAATTGTTGGCCACGACTGCGGACACGTGGCAGACCTGACGGTAGTAGAAGGCATTACCCAAAAATTGGAGGGTCCAGCCAACGGTTGCAATGGCGCCAATGATGCCCGCCGCCCAGTGACCTTGGGAAAACATCTGGATGGTTTGGATGAGACCCGCAGAACCGGTACCGGGAATGCCGATGATCCTGGGAAGGGATAGGAGTGAGGCAACCAGGCACGCGAAAGAGGAGGCACGGACATGTAGATGCAAAGGAGGATGTGGAAACCACAGAAGAAAAAGTACAAGTCTGGCGGCTGAGTGAGACACGCGGAAGGGGCAAGGAAAGACAATGGGACGGACAATAGTACAAGGCTTGTTCCTGAAGGGGGCGTCAGGCATAATTGGACAAGACGGGACAAAAACGTGCGCACCTTCATGTAGCCATTGTAGATCGGTCTAAGCAGGAGCAGGGCATGAGGACAATACGAATACGGAGGCAAGAGTGGATGAGCGTACCTATACCACAGCAGGAAGGAGAGGGGAGGGATGACGAACAAGTAGCTTCGGAGGATAAGCGAGTGATCGAACGGAAATAAGAGGGGCGTACCCAATGCTTCCACCGAGGTCTCTGCCCCCGTCACGCGCGCCGGCAATGAGGATGAAGATACAAGAGAGCATGTTTATGACAAGCGTGGCGAGGAGGGCTAGCCATAGTTGATAGAGACGGGTGATGAGGGAACGGGAGGCGTCTGGGATCTCTTCGGAAATGGAGTGGTAGATGAGGGGGTAGACTGTGTAATACATGAGGACGGAGTGGGGAAGAAGGGGAGAGAGGGGACTGACACGGGGGCCAGTTGTTTCTGCCATGCTTCCTGATGTGTTCTGCGCGTTGGTTGAGCTCCTGCTCACGTCGTTCGATGTCGCGTTCGCGGGCTTCGAGATCTTGATGGCGAATGTTGTGCTTTGAGGGTGCGTCGTCGTCGAAGGGGTTAGCGTCGAGAGAATGCGAAGAGGCGAAAGGATTTTCGTTATAGTCGGCTGTAATTAGAGGGGGATGAGCTGGAGGGGGGAGTACAGGGAAGAGACGACCGACCCATTAAAATTTGAGGGTGTATTCGTGTCGTTGAGGGTCGGAGCAATGAAACGGAGATACACAGCCACAGATGCACCGCCGTGGCAAACAGATCGGATTTCATTGTTGTTACTACACTGCAGCGCATAAAAGGCGAGCAGGGAAAGAAAAAAACGATGCGAGTCTCTCAGCCCGGTTAGCTTAGCAGTCCTGTCCTGTCCTGTCCTGCCCTGTCATGTTCTTCCCTTCATCGCTCCTCTTCGCTCTCTTTGCCATTCTTTCGCTCGTAGCTTCTCTTCCGCTCGCTACTTTGGACGATCGTGACGACAGTTGCTCAGACACCCCCTCGTCTACTTCCCCTGCTCCCGTTACTGCAGAGCTCATCGCCGACGCGTCATCCGGCCCCTTCTCCGGTGGAATGTAACCCCTTCCTCTAGTTCCTATTATGGTCTCATCTCATCTGTACATTAGCGCCACCTACTTTTACCAGGGAGGAAATCCCGGCGCTTGCGGTCAGGTTAACTCAGACAGCGCCTTTATCTGTGCAATCGGTACGTCCTCGGAGTCCTTCCTTTTCCTTTCTCATTCTCTCCTGCAGACCAGGCTCGCTTTGGTACCGGAGGCCCTGGTTCCCCCCTATGTGGTCGACAAGTCCAGATCACCAATACGGACAACGGTAATACCATCACCGTTACCGTTGCTGATGACTGTCCTACTTGTGAGAACGAGAACTCGATCGATCTCTCCGTCGCCGCATTCCAAAGTCTTTCCAACAACAATCTCGGCCTCGGCGCACTCCCCAGTCAGTATCATCAGCCGCCCCTCGAAAACCGCGTTCACTAACACCACCACAGTTATATGGTCCTTCATCTAGACCTTTGCTTAGATCCTCCTCAAGGCTAGTCCTTGGTGCTGCTAATTCGTAGATCGATCATCGCGGCGGGCTATCCACCCTGGTGGCGACTCAAGCCCTTAGACTCACGTCCCCCCGCTGGTATTTTTAGACGGGAATCATGTCGCTTCGTTATTCGGTTATTTTGCTGTTCGGTACAGTGATACCCTGGCGTCCCTTAAATATGCCATTCCTCGGTGCAAGGCACCTACAGTGTTGTTGTATTATCCATGCATGTATGCCCGATTGTAGATGGCAGCCAGTCTGCCACAGTATGTTCTGGATCTTGTGTATTTTGATGCAATATTTTGTTGGTTTACGGTCCGTCCGCCGAACGGTTTCTCGCGCGTCGTGTGTTCAAGTACGCCTTTCCATGCAACCATTAGCACAGAAAATTCTCATCGTCGGGGGAAACGGTTTCATTGGCAAGTCGTGCATTCCGGCCTCCCTGCCGCACAAACACGAATGACTATGTACCATCACTAGGCTCCGCCGTATGCAAGGCCGCCCTAGCCCGGGGCTTCCAAGTGACCAGCATCAGGTATGCTCTTCAACGCCCTTTCCCGTCCACGCACAACACGACCTTTAACGGGATACAAAAGCTCTTCAGGAAAACCCTACAAAACACCCAAGGGGCACACCCCTGCCTGGGTTGACAACGTTCGTGTCGTCATCCAATCTTTCCATATACTGACCTGGACCTGTTGTTGTCTGTTGCCAGGTGGAATGGCGCAAGGCTGATGCGCTCCTTCCTGAAACCTACTCCGACATCCTTCCGAGGGTTAGCGCAGTCGTTCACACGTTGGGAACTCTCCTCGAGGACGGTAAATATAAGTCCGCATTAACGAAAGGCGACATCATTAGCCTCGTTGGGGCTATTCCGCGTGCAACTGGCAACCCGCTTGACAGAGGAACGTACGGGCACAGCTACGATGAAATGAATCGGGATTCCGGTGTGTCGTTCCCTGAATATTGCCTTTGAGAGGACGCCGCTCCAATGGATTCGGTTCTATCCCATTCAGCCCTTCGAGTCTGCGAAACATTCAAATCCAGCACACCAGACCCTGCCGTTGCCTGCGTCCGTCCATTCATCTATATCTCGGCCGAGGATATATATCGTCCCCTGATACCCGCCCGGTATATCGAGACCAAACGTGAGGCGGAACAGGGAATCAACAAGCTCCTTCGCGACCACCCAAATCATCGCAGCGTCTTCATTCGTCCAAGTAAGCTCCCGACAGTTTTCATGTAATCTATCCTCATATAACGGCCAACAACGTGTTTGCGGTCCGCTCTTCAAGGCCTCGTGTATCACGCGCATCATAGACCGTTAACGTCCCCTCTTGCCGCGCTGATCGACTTGTCAGCCACTATACAGGCAAGTGTTCCCAAGGGCCTGCCAACACCATCTTCCTTGCTCCGAGCCGTAGGGAACGCCTTCCCGTCTTCTCATGGTTCGCCGCTCTCCTCCCCCCTCCACTCGATCGCAAACGCGCTCTCAATACCGCCGATTCATGTCGAGCACGTTGCAGAAGCCATCTGCGTAGCACTTGACCCTACGAGGGACGTCAGAGGGGTCGTCGGTGTAAGAGAAATGAGAGAACTCATTGGTTGGTCGGAAAAGGGTCAGGAGTCGCGCCTTGGATGTGCATAAAATGACATCCCCGTAGGATCAACCATATGACTCCTCTTTTTGCTTTGTAATGCCTCATGGGCTATTTTCGGTTCGACGGTTTCAGAGGAACCCCAGTCCGGGGTCGGGACCTACCTATCCGCGACGTGGGGATGCGATCTGATACTCCACAAATACAATCCGGAATGGGAGTTCATCGATGGACCAGTTCTTAGTTTGCGAGCCGGCGCGACGTCCTGGATTAAATTCACATGATTTGGTTCAGTGTGGACGATACGGAACGAACATGCCATCTAAGGCCCACGGTGCGGAGCTTCACTCAGTGATCCCGTGGCTTGGGGTTTTCCAGGGCTTGTCGTGTGCATTCAAATCCAAACCAAGTCGAGATCCATCACGAGGTCCTCGTATGCTGCGTGTCACACGACCGTCCCACCCTTTTCTGGTTCGGTGAGTGTTCCAGAAGGATCGAACGCGTGGACCCTCACATCCCGTCTTTTTCTGGCCCTCGTTTCGATACTCCCGAACGGTCACAAGCGGTTGTAATGAGAACGCGGAAGTTCAGGTTTGCGACATCGCTGCGCGTCGGGGGAACCGCTAACCGGGAAAACCCCCCAAAACGTCGAGCTCCATTACTGAAACCACCGACCTTGCTTCGGTGATTACATACCACATACCGGTGACCGGAAATTTCGACCCGCACCACACTTTGGTTTAGAAGAAGCCAGAATTGAACAATTGAACACCGATCGATCACCTTCAGACCGCTTTCAGGGATCTTCGAGCAGCAGCTGGATGGAGCGAGTTCAGGCGCCACGGACAATCCTTCCGAGTAGAACGGCTCGTAAGTTCCGGTTCGGACATAGCCCGAGCTGTTTTGTGCAGGATCGCCGAGAAAATCTTCGAGGATGCGCCTACGGATGTTCTTATCCCAGGGATCTGCGGTACATGGTGACGCAGCAACATTGACATTATTGTCGGCGTCGTTAACCAACCACTCGGAACCAAGGAAATCGCCGGTTTGCCGCAGGTGTCTTCTTTGGGCGTGTGGTTGGAAAACGTGTTGCGACAGCGAATTTGCACTTCTAGAACTCGTGTCAAACATTTTGAAATCTGGAACGAGGGATAGAATGGAGGACTACCCTCAAGGAAGGTCGTGGAACGCGAAGACGGGGTGCATCGTGCATCGTGCAGTTCCGCAGTATACATTAGGCTTCCGTCGGTTTGTATTCGACGAAGTTCGAACTACGTCACTGCTAACGAAGACACAGTCACATGTGATGTGATGCATTTCATGTGCAGATGCTGAGACGTCTCCAATGACGATGGCAACGAAACCTGCCACAGTGTGATGGGAGAAGCGTCTCGATCTGATAGGAGTCGCTCTCAGGCCAGATGGCGTTTCTGCGGTAACTTGAAATGACCGGGATGTAACTAATGAACGAGTGATGGTGATAAGTGCAACAGTAGAAATCGCGGGATCAGAACGCATGACGATGATGGAGTTCTGCTGATATTCCGACTCATCAATGCTTGCACCTGTGGTCCAGAGGCACTGAGCTGCTGGCTGATGGGCTAACGGAGTGGGGCGGCGGTGAAGGGTGTACGTAAAGATGGAGAATCGCACGATAACGGGGGAAGAAAAAAAAAATCTTTGCAGGGTTTCAGGCTTCAGGGATCCAGAAGGCGTTAGATCGGCCGCTGAAACGTTGACTGGGAAAAGGCGGAGGTTAGGAGTGAGATCATTTAGCTCAGTGATGCTGACATTCTTACCTTACTTGAGAGGTGGAGTTACTTTATTAATTTGTCTACTCGGCGATGCGACTCGTCGGGAACTTTCGGGTGCCACTGGTTCACCCCGCACTGGATTGAGTTTTGCGGGGCCAATTGGAATCGGTCTTTACGCCCGTATGTGAACTTTTACTGTGCCCGCGTGTCTTTACGCCTGCCCCAGATATCCGCTTGCCGGCCTCACCCGCTCGTTTGACGATTCAAGTCGTCCTCACTTACCAAGTCAGGGTAAGACTTGGACAGAGGGTGAAGCCAAGCTCGCCTGTACGCGAGTCATAACCGAGCAATTCAAAATCAGACCAATCGTTTGATTCCGCCTGTTTTTTTTTACGTATATAATCCCTAGGACGTATCCGGAGAACTTTCCCCCTTGCCAGCAACCTATCACCGAGTTTGATGACCCCCAAGCTTTCCCTTGCCAAGTTTGCTGTGTCTATTGCAACTAGTGCCACCACGCAAACCGTTCTTGGCGGCAAGCGCGCGATAGCAAACTCGGCTACCTCAGGTCAGGCATTACCCTTTTCTCTCCACGGCCTGCGTTCTGGAGTAGACGAAGGCAACCATGGCAAGACGCTGCGCATGCTCATGTTTGGGAAACCCGGCGCTGGCAAGGGCACGCTCTCCTCGCGGCTCGTGAAGAAATACGACATCTTGTCCGTCTCTACTGGTGACCTCTTGCGCCAACACATCGCTGAGGGGTCAGTGCGCGTCTTTTTCGCTGCACGGGACGTGCCGCTCACCTGCTTGCAGGACTTCAGTGGGCCGCCAAGCTGGCGAGATAGTAGCGCAAGGAGGACTGGTTCCCGACGACCTCATGCTCAAAGTCGTCACTAGCAAACTGGAAGGGCTTCATGATAGAGTGTGTCTAGGCCAGTGCTTGTCGCTGAGGCAGTTGTTGACTCGTTCCACAGCACTGGATCTTGGACGGTTTTCCACGCACGCTGGGACAAGGTAAACTCTTCGATACCCATTTAGAGTAGGTGTACGATCCCATTCCGTGCGTTTACCTCTCTGAACTGTTTCCTACTAGGGGCCAGAACACGCCTCTGACACTGGTCGTGAACCTGGATGTCCCTGACGAGGAGATTCTCGGCCGGATATCTGACCGTTGGGTGCATCTCCCGTCAGGGAGAGTGTACAACATGTCATACAACCCACCCAAGGTGAACGGATTCGACGACGTAACTGGGGAGCCTCTTATGAAGCGTCCGGACGACCATCCGGTGAGTTATTCTCTTAGCTCGACCCGACGTGAACACGAACATGTCACATAGGAAATATTTTCACGTCGTTTACAACGGTTTTATGACACGACGTCGCCCCTTCTTTCGTATTATGCCTCGAAACCCAACTCTATACATCCCGTCACGCTGCAAGGCGAAACCTCTGATGAGATTTGGCCAAAGCTCGAGGCGGTGGTTTCGTCATTGTTTCCTGGGATGCAGGAACGTTTGCCGCTCCGAGGACGGTATAGTCTGCGCAATCCCTTTGCATTGCCAGGGAAACGAACTCAGAAGGGTCCTGCAGTGTGGAGTAATTGAATGTCATTATTGAACGTTCGGTCTTTCTTATATTTTGTTGTCGCATGCCACGAGACCCTAGTGTGTGACCTGGTTGTCCTATGTTGTACTGCTATACTTTACAGAGCAAAATGGCATCCACAAGGATGCCAGAGCTAGAATAGTGGGGCTCGATCGACGTCTGTAGGAACCAAAAGTGCGTTTGTGCGCTTAGTTGGCGTGCGATGTGCTATTGGTTATGGCGGTGGCCGAGTAGCGGTGCCACGGCACCCGAGCTACTCGGGTGTGGCACAGCCGGTGTGGTCAGCCTCGCTTCATTTTCTGCGCCGCCCTTTGTTGTTGCCAATGCCTCAAGGCAAGCACTACATATAACAGTCAACCGAACACCTTCCACTTCACTCATCACAACTTTCTATGGTCTCTTCGCTATCTCAGCATGCTCTCTCTCTCCCATCTTTTGGCACCCCACACCCGTCTCGTTAGGCCACGATCCTTGGCGCCGTCCATGACTTCTACCTGCGTCTTTCTCTCGCGTCGTCCAGCGCGATCTATCTGTAGCATCGTGCCGTATACCATGCCAAAAGAGCTACCTCCCTACATCAACATACCCATCTCCGAGCAGGGCACCACCCAGAACAACCCCCCTCTGAGAATGATCTTGTTCGGAAAACCCTGCTCCGGCAAGGGCACCCTCGCGGCGCGCCTCTCCAACAAGTATAATATCTCGACGATATCTACTGGCGATCTGATCCGTCAGCACATTTCACAACGGTCGGTCTTGTTGTTTCGCACGTCCGCGTGACGCCGAGTGATCGATTTGATTTTTGATTTTGATTTAGGACGAACATTGGGAGACAAGCAGAAGAGATTGTCTCTGCCGGCGGTTTACTGCCAGACGAAATGATGTTAGAGCTGATTACCACGAAGCTCGATACTCTAAAAGAGAACGCGAGTGTGGTCTCCTCTTGATGTCGTATGCATGTGGCTCACACGTGCCTTTACAGAACTGGATTCTGGATGGCTTTCCGCGCACGCAGCGACAGGGTCGGCTGCTGGACGGTATCCTCGCGTGAGCTGTCCAACTCTTGTCTGTAATGTGCCGATGGGCTGACTTGGAATCGACACAGGAAATACGACGTACCACTCAACTTGATCGTCAACGTCGACGTCTCGGACGACTTGCTGTTCCAATGGATTTCCAATCGATGGGTCCATGTTCCGTCGGGTCGTGTTTACAGCATGTCCTATAATCCACCCAACGTTCCCGGTTTGGACGACGTGACCGGCGAACCATTGATAAAGCGTGCGGACGATAACCCGGTACGCATGTTTGAACTGGAGCGCGTGCCCCAGCGCTGATCGTCGTTCTGTCCTTTTTGGCAGGAAACCTTTGGTCGTCGCCTCGAAAACTATTATGCGCAGACCTCGCCGCTGCTCTACTATTACGCCTCGAGGGCGTATTCCACGCGTCTCCTGAATCTCTCCGGAGATTCGGACGCCGTCTGGCCTACGCTGGAGACGGTGCTGCGCGAATCGTTTCCCACTCTCCAGGAACGCGTGCTGATAGGTGCGCGCCCGCGGCTCGGACAACTACAAGTCCGACCGGCACCATTGACGACGACGATGGACTCTCTAGAATTATAGAGACACTGCCGTGCTGACCTGCATAGATATTTATTTTTTCTTGACCTCTCCCTCCACTCGTTCGTTTTGATCCCGGTTTGCTTAATCTTATATCGTCAACTTGCTGTAGATCCAATCCCACATCCCTGTTTGTACCCTATACCCACTCATGTACATAGACTGTAGTCGTACAGTAAACCATCATCGATTGAGAATCGAGAGGACCATCGATCGATCGTGCTTTTTCAGGCGAGCTTGGCAAGTTCTTGCGAGTGACCGGATCAGAGAGGAATTTTTAGGAAGCTTGGTCAACGAAAGGCGAATACACACGTCTGGATGTGGACATATATGACATGGCGCTATGTATCCTCCTTTGAGTTAATCACGAGGTCGCTCTTCTCATTTTATTAACATCTTCGACGTTTCAGTCTCTGCCATAACTCACATGTCGTCGTTCGGAAGTAAACGATTATCGGTCGACCGACGTCAGAAAGAAGAGGCGGCGTTACTTATTATTGATCATCGATTACAACAACCTGCAATGATTCGTCGATCATCGTGGTACTCGAGGATGGAGAGGGGGTAAAGTGAAGGGAGAGAGAAAAGGCTGTCGATACATTGTATGTAAAAAAGGAGAGAGCAGGATGTACAGACACTAAGAAAACAACGGAAATGAATGCGTGAGGGGAAATCTGTACACGGAGTAGCATGAAAAAGCAACAACACGACGGCGAAGAAGAAAAAAATGAAAATGAAAATGAAACAGAGAGGGTAACGCTGGAGTGTGCGCGTGCTCTAAGGTACAAAGTGGTCGTCAGTGCGGAGTAGAATGCGTGTAAAATGAGACACCGTCCCGAACGTGAACGTGAAGATACAGGAGTGATCGAGGGCCGCTCAGCGGCGCTCGAGGACAATTTCATCACCGTCTAGGTGATCTCCCACACCGATAGCTCCAAGACACGGAAAATAGAGGTCTCTTTGGAGTTCTCTGACCACCCAACGGTCTCTCTCCAGTTCATGGAGTTGGCTTCCTTTTCCCCGGCCCCCGCGAACAATCCGAGATCGTCATCGGATAGACCACGAAAGATGAGGAACAGTCGAGTGAAGACACACGGGTCGGCGGTCACTGAGATGTCGATGGCGTTGGCGATCTTGGTAGGAGAGAGGAAACGATAGGCAATGTTCTTGTGCGCAGAGAATGCATGCAAATTGTTACTGAAACGGATCCGTTAGGAATTCGAAACGGATGGTAAAAAAAAAACCGTACTTTATAAAGTTAGTGCGTGCGTGCAAAGACATTCCGAGCTGGTCCATCACGTTCATCAGGTGGGATATAAAGTCACGGAAAGGCATCGCGAAACCATTCCGCGGTGCAATAAATTCGTTGGGATCAGCCATGCCTTGATCGGGTCTGGTAGGGAAGGAGATGTCAATGTCAATGTGAGTGGCACACGTGATCGAGACAATCGCCTACATTGCTTCATAGTACAAGGATGTTACGACCATTTCGCTCTCAAAGTGCTCGAGCGCACCACCAGGATGCACTCGCAAGAAATATTTGTGTTTGTTTTCGCCGACGTTCTCTGCTGGCGGCCAGGTTAAGGCTAATGTCCAAAGTGGGTTAACGGTCAGGATGACATCGCAGTACTGTTGGGCAGGGGCAAGGATGCTGAGGTGGCACTTGGCAGAGGTCGGTCGGGAGGCAGTCGTAAGCTTGGTCATGACACGGGAATCGAAGAGAAATTCAGGGGTAATGCTAGGGTCATTCATCTTTGTGCCGTTGAAATCGATGGAGTGATTGTCGCCAGAGTGTATGATGTTGAGCTTTCCCCAGAACATGCCGTCGACGATAGTACCATCTTCCATGCGGGCCATGTCAACGTCATCTGCGGAGGAAACTGTCGTTTCAAGCGCGATATGCTGTCCTGGGACGAGCTCGAGATTGAAGGTGGCAGGCATTTCGATGACTGGCGGGGGACTGAAGCAGGGGACGGTTACTAGGTGTTCATGCTACGTACAAGAAACTTACGGCGGTGGACTAGAGGAGGGTCAGGAACAATCCGGGGAGGGAGGGAGAGGACGCACGGTGGTTCATCGGGTGGCGGAGGAGCGTCACTGACGATCTCTACGCGGAGACCCTGGACGCCCATGATGGCGATCTGGTATGAATCTTCGCCAGTCAACTACATGCGTTGGACCACGCGGCCGAGGGACGACATGAGTGTCGTTTATTGCGTCAGAACGATCGTAGATAACGCACGTAAATATATGGTCCGGAGACTAATCGCTGCAGGTGATGTCAGCGGGGAGAATCTACGCGGGGCACAGAGGGACGAACGGAAGCATGGAGAGATGCGAATTCTGTGGGGACTCGCAAGCTGAAGATGGCATCCGGAGGAGGCTTTGTCCAATCTCTGGCTACGGCCTCGAGTTCCTGGTGGCATGCAGATCAGCAAAGGAGGGAAAGGGCAGCCGGAGCTAGGCCCTCACAGGAAAACTTTGTGGTAGCTGGGGAAAGACGAGAGATGAGTATGGTGGTTAGGGTAGAGGGAAGGAAGACTGACGACTCTGACGGTCTCCATGTCGCCGTATGCGAGGGTGAGTAGACGCTGTCTTGCGAGGGCCATGTGTGATTGCTTTTCGCGATAGTCGCTGTCCTTGTCGCCGCTCTTCTTGTTCTTGAATTTGTTCCAGAAGGATTGCGAGGGGAGACTTGCGCTCGTGGATCTGGACGACGTCGGTGAGGAGGAGGAGGATGGCGATCCGAGGGGAACTCACGCAGGGGAGAGAAGCATGTTCGAGCAGGGCACCGATGGCAGACGAGATGAAGTCGCTGATTTTTTTGATCTTTTTTTTTTTGGATAGCGCGCTAGACCAACACGAGGCCTACACATTCTCGAACACTCCATTACAGCCATTACAGCTTGTTATATACGTCATCGACACCGCCAACGACGACGAGCTCGAGCCTGACACCGCCCGCTATCGTCGAAAGGGGGATTTCGACGCACCTACGCCACGTGCCGAGTCGCCTGTTCCCAAACCATGTACTTGTCTCGCGCCGTGTCCGCCCAGCGACGCACCTTCGTCTCCACCGTCTTGCTCTCTCGTACATGGGAGAACCTTACCGTCCTCGAGCTACGCAAGGAAGCAAAGGCTCGTGGCCTCTCCACGTACGTTGCCCGTTCGCACAGCCATAAAGTTGTCTCTTTTTTTGGCTCATTCCATTATAGTGGCGGAAACAAGTCCACATTAGTCTCTCGTATCAAGCAACATGAGCAGAACATCGTGACCTCCTCCCCCCCTCCTGCCAGCGCCATCCGGTCCGCGTCAACCGACGCTGCTCCTCCACCCCACCCAAAGAGGCCTTTTCAGGGCGCCGCTCCTGGCATTCCGTTAGCCACACAACCTGACAGAGATTCCGCGCGCTCTGACTTTCTGGCCGTCAAGTTACCTGATCTCACCCGACCCCCTCCCAATGCATCCGTGCAAGTCGTGAGTTTCATCCACATCTCCTTGCGAGTTGATCGCTCTCCATCCAACATCTCATCAATCTCGATGTCTCACTCCAGCCCTATGTCCCCGACTTTTGGGATTCTGCCAGACCAATGACCAGTCCTCCCTTGGAATCAGAGCGCCCAAAGCTGCACGTCGTCGGCGGTTCAGCCACCCACTACGACGGAGGGCCGACTCATAATCTTGAGAAGCCCCAAGAAAGCGACTCATCGTCCGTGACGATCCAGACCGACGAACACCCGGCTATCAAGGGGGCACAATTTTGGCCAGAGTTTTGGGAGGGTCTGGGCCTTCCAAGATCGTTTAGTATTCGTCCCTCCTTGTCTGAAGCAAGCAGATTGGCTGCTCAGTCTGGAAAGGATGAGTCCCGGTCTCAGTCGAGACCGTTGACTGGTGAAGAGAGGAAAGGGTTGTATGTCCTCTTCGGCATTGTCGCAGGATCATGGTTGGTTGGAGGGCTCGTGAACCGACCGATGGTCACCGTTGCAGAGGAGCATGACACACAAAATCAGCACTAGAACATTCTCTCCCTGTGTAGAGTCGCGAAGACATCAAGATTTGATGCCTACCCACCTCGGTGTGTATGTAAAGTTTGATGCAGTCGACAGGCTGGTGCCTGGCATATTTCTGGTTGGCTCATCCTTGGTTCGTTCCCTGGAACAGTTTTGAATGAGCCACACGACCCTGACGTGCCCTGGTTGGCTCACACCCAAAGAGTGCCAAGTCCCCTTAATTTACGCCGTCAAGTTCCCTTGTTTACCATTTGCAATGGTCAAACACTAGTCAGCGGCCCGGATCTTGGACTTCACACATTGGTTTTGGTTCGTAGTATTGGGGTTCGATTCGTCGCATCGAATTTCCAGAATAAACGGTCGACCATCCGGTCTCAGGCGGTCTTCGTACCGCCCATAAGCGCTCTGACCCGCCCCCTACCCTCTTACACGATCCCAGATCCCATCTGACATGCTCTCTGGTAGCGCTGTCGCTCCGATCTTCCGCGAGATTCCTGCAGAGTCCTCGGATATCCTCCTCTTCTTGATTTCGATCCGTGGATCGCCTGTCTCGCGATTGTTGCACAATCATCCAATGCGAGCCACGCACATGCGTATCCGAGTTCCGTAGCTGCGCAGCTCGTCATCACCGCCGCCCAGCGGTCTCTCGCGATGTGTCGGCTGGTGGCTCACATGGAACCCTTTGTGCGACCTCACCGCGGGTCCTTTCCGCCGCGATCCATAATCAAGGAAATTAAATAATTCATCCCGATCGTGCAATCTTACATCATGCAGTCGTAGCTAAACTAGGCGGCGTAGTCGACGTGGATGCGTTGGCAGAGTCGGAGGATGCCTTGCCAGTACCACCGTTCCTTCCTCGGCCCCATCTCACGGATATCCTTTCCCCGTCCATGTCCAGACCGTGTGACCAAGCTTCCGCAGCCCGCTCTGCAGATGCTCGATCTTTAAAGTTCATAAAGGCACACCTCGACTTGGCGACGTGAACAACTGATTTGAGCTGCGATGAAGATGTTTGAGGTAGCGAGTTCATTGCAAGTGTCCGTATATCCGCTTCTGTCGCGGATACGGGAAGGGACGACAGGAACAATGACATCTAAGATCATGAGCATGCTGTCACGTGACAAATCCGACGGATAAACATACGATAGACTCGTCTTCTGGAGGCTTGAGCCCCTGCACCACAGCATGGCTTGCCATGATTTTTCGTGCAACGGGGTCGTTTTGACCGTGATAACGGTCCTTGATGCTCTGGTGCGCCAGTTCATTGTCTGGCGGCTTCTCGTGTCTGCCACAGCAAGTCAGTCAGGTCGCTCTAGTTCATATGCAATTGTGCGCACCTATATGGGCATTCGGCCCCCCGTTTGCATTCGCCCTTGACAAAGAAGGAACATACGTGTGGTCGGTTCCGCTTGTAGTAAGGATTCGTGCGAGCCAGTTCTTTGAGCATCTCTTTGCCTGCATTGTTCGCCCTGCTGCCCACTTGCATCATGGACGTGGTACCGTCTGCCATCTGTTCGCAACAAAGAAAAATTACATTGAGATCGTGAACCCGAAGCAAGCGATATGAGGACCGCACCTTGTGTTCCATGTTTTGCGCATAGTACTCGCGGTTGATGTCGCTCGTCGGAGCCTCGCTCTGGACGGCCAGTGCAGTGTCACGGACCTGGGTCGGCAGACCGTACTCGAGGTCCAACAGGCACGTCTGGCAGACGTTTTTAACTTTGGCGCACGTTTGGCAGATGACGGTGGCCTTGTAACGCGCACCCGAACCAGGGTTCCAACGGAAGATGGTGAACGGGCGTGCGCAGGTGCCGCACGAACGACCAAATTCTTGCTTGGACTGACGAAATATTATACTAGAGACAGACAAGAGAGAGCGAGCGGCGCACCATTCGGATGAAAGGATTATCACCGAGACCTGTTGGGTCCAGATGTCAGCCTGAGTTCTGCAAGCGAGCTGAAGTTCCGTACATGTTTCGCAGAGGATCGGAAACTCGCTCTGCTCCCAGCCAGCCTTGTTGAGATCTGCCTTTGGCATATTGGTTTTGATGAGAAATGCAACAACACCACCTGGAATGTCCCAAATTGGAAGGAAGGATATACGTTGCTGACTAATTAACTCCTATGCCATGCTACGTATATCGGATGATCAATGACAGATTGAACGGCAACGTCGATCCAGTGACCACAACCTCCTCCCCTTCATCCACCAGCTCTGATACCTTCTTCTCCAGGTTCGGCCGCGTCGCCTCCTCGAGCTGCGGAGGAGCCTGGAAGTATATCTGTCTCTTCGACGTTGACAGAGAGGGTCTCTTGACTTGACTGCAAACCGTGCCGTCAGCGTGTGCGAGTGTCTTAATTACCGTGCTTACATGGTCTGCTTCTCCGTCAACATTTCGATGAGTTGCTCGACGGTCCACTCTCGGCTTATGGACAGCTCCAGCGCCTCCCCACCGCAAACTGGGCAGTGGTCGCGCTTCTCGTGCTCGAATGTATATGAGTACACCCCCTCTGTACCGATTAGCATGAAGTAATTATTGAGATATGCGGCAGAACTAGTTGCGATCTTGAATGCTTCGTTACAACATGATGCTGAAATAAGAGTTTTTTTTAATACAAAAAAATGCCAATGGTCCAAATGTACCAGCAATGATGGCATTTGTTGAGGCTATGGCAGGTATCACGTTCTTGACAACACCCTGAGTGAGCGACCAGGTCACTCCTTCGATTTTGAATTCCTCGGCCCGTGCGGATGCGACAGTGTACAACCAGCCTATATGCTCTGGATCATCCGTGTCAAGCTTCTTCTCTAACCCAAAATGTCAGACAAGGAGAAAAGGTTACAAAACAAAACAGACCCCCATGTACTCTGGGCCACTCGAGTACGGATGCCCATTCGATACAATGCTCCGGAAGACGTGGCGTATTGGCAATGGTGCAGATGGGGAACACCGTTTGCTTGTTGAGCATTTCAAGGGAACATTCGTAACAGGACGACACGGTAGGCAGAATGACGCGGGCCTGGCCCTTGAAACCTGTGATTCAAGTCAAAAATCTGTGACTTGACAGGTCCGTCGTCGCTCACCTTCTGTCCCGCCGTCAATGAGAGGTTTCAAACTCTCTGGGTTCTCCGTATCGACCAAGTTGACGAGCGTTGCGTTGATCCACCGACGCGCCTCCACGGAATCGAGGCCACAAATGACGAGATTGAACTGCATGTAATAGTCGTCGTCTTTGTCTTGAATCTTTCCAAAGTAGCTGCGTCGGACGTGCAGCGAGAGTCGTCATCATTGGAGGCGCGTACTCACGGAGTGACCTTTACACCAGGCACCCGCTTCATCACATATTCAGCCGCTACGATGGCTTTCGGTCTGCCAATATCGGCCTGTCTGTTCGTCGTGCTGAGCACGTGGCGTCGTTGTAAAACGCCTGAGCATAGACACACCGGAACAGAAACTGGCGATTGAGATTGCTGATATCGATGGTGTCCATGTCAATGACGTGAATGTCCTTGAACCCAGTCAGCGCAAGGTTGGCCAGAATTTCGCAACCCAACCCGCCGGCGCCGATGACCAGGATTTTGCACTTGTTTCGAAGAAAGTCTTTGACCTGAGAGAGATGAGCGCCAACCCCACGCGCTACCTGCATGGGATGCCATACCTCATCGCCAGCCAAGAATGATGGATCTGTGCGGGGACCAGGTTGGTCTAGGATTTGGTCGATGTGGAGGTAGCGATCCTGCCAGTCGCTCGAGGTCGGCGATCCGTTGACATGTAGCGAGTTGGTTGTCATCAATGAACAAATTCTAAGGAATGTCTAGTTTTGTAAATGATTCTAGCAGGACCTTTTCAAGATCCTATATATTGGTTATGTAAGCATACCAAGACATGGCTCAGACCGGCCAGGTAATTAGCTTCAGTGGGCCTCAGTACCTACGGCAACGCTTGGTGCTATCAATTCTCAGCGGAAAACCAGTTAGAATAGAAAAGATCAGGTCCGAGGACAAGAACCCCGGTTTGCAAGGTTTGTTCTATATCCCTGTTATGTGTTCTTGTCGTCGCTTGACCAGACATCTTAGACTACGAAATAAGCCTGCTGCATTTGCTAGAAAAAGCAACCAATGGCACCGTCGTTGACATCTCCGTCACTGGTACGAGTGCAGATATCTTCAAGGTACATCTGTTTGACGGATCGTGCCAGGTACTGCCGTCCTATTCAAACCAGGAATCATCTCTGGCGGACCAATGACCCACGAATGCCCTCTCTCGCGTGCAGTGGGATACTTTCTCGAGCCTCTGATCATGCTCGCGCCATTTTCGAAGAAACCGTTCCAAATCACCTTTCGGGGGATAACCACGGATGACATGGACCTTTCTGTGCGTCGCCCGAAAGAGAATTTAAAAAAACCGTCTCGATGACGCTGAGAACTGCCAAGGTTGATCTCGTCCGGACGGTGACCCTCCCCCACCTTCAACTCTTTGGGATCTCTGACGGCGTCGAGCTAAGGGTGTGTGCTTGCTTATCGGTATCGACTCAGCTCCGCAGGCTGGACTGAAGTAAAACCCACAGATAAAAAAGCGCGGTGCCCCCCCGGAAGGCGGTGGGGAGGTCCAATTTTTGTGCCCCGTCGTGAAACAGGTGAAGACGCTCAATTTTGTCGAACCAGGCAAAATCAAACGAATAAGAGGCATCGCGTAGGTCGTAGCCGGCCCGTGTACACACAATCGCCGCTCACGGATTCGTCCGTATACAGACACGCCGTACGAGTCAGTCCTCAGTTCTCCAATCGCATGATCGATTCTTGTCGCTCGGTCCTCAATCGCTACATACCCGACATATATCTCTACTCAGACGTATACAAGGGGGATGAGAGCGGAAAGTGAGTCCCCGCCGTGCCAGCGTCTCCCCTGATTGACTGCCGTATAGATCCCCGGGCTACGCCTTGACTCTTTTAGCGGAGTCCACGACATCCGCTATACATTGTGCTGAGGCTATCGCAAAACCTGGAGGTACTCCAGAGGATGTGGCGCTTTTGGCAAGTCGCGCCCTCTTGGCTGAAATACGCCGTGGAGGTTGCATTGATCGGAAACATCACAACCTCGTCCTTTTGATGATGATCCTGGGTAGCGAAGATGTCGGGCGATGTCGAATGAGCGAAGCATCTCCCCGGACGTCAGTGTTCCGGCCCTCGAGATGGAGCATGTACTCACATTGTTGTCTTCAGGATGCAGTTTCTGCGGGACGTCAAAACTTTCTTTGGAACGTCGTTCAAAATCGTATCCGCACGCCCTTCTGATCCATCGTGCAAGGAGTTCATCTACTCGTGTTATGGAGTCGGTTATGTTAACGTCAATCGGACGCTTGCTTAAAATGTACATAAATACACTCTATCGTATAACCCGTGGCACCTCGTTGCTCAACGATAGATGATGGACACTCTGCCAAGATCTCCATCTCCTCGCCCGCCTCCGATCACAGCAAGCCATTGCTGGAGTAAAGGCCAGCCTGCCTCAAACCTTGTGGACAATTCGTCCGTGTGATGTTCCCCATCGAGCAGAGAGATCAATTCAGGAGGTGGCGCCGGCACGTACAGCGATTGCCCCGACCCTTGGGAAAATGATGTATGGATCTGCGGGACCAACGGCGCAGACGGTGAACGCGATGGTCTTGGGCGCCCAGTGGATATGGATCCGACAGAAGGTCCGTACCCCAAGAAGCGACTGTCTCTGTTCGACACTTCCGACTGTTGATATACCGAATGTCGGCGACCATCCGAGTTGACTCTCGGTCGTCCGGTGGATCGTTTGCCAACAGCGCTAATTTCTTCCGGGAATTCCGAAGACGGTGGATGCCCAATGGTGATGTTCGAGCCACTTCTCTGCAGCGTTTTGGAGCGCAGTTGTTCCAACACTTTCTCCGCTGCGCTGGTCCTTCGAGGCGCGCTTGCGGTCACGCCGGCTTCTCTGGTCGACGATCCAAGCGACGCTTCGGCGTGGACTGGGACGGCAAACGATATATCGGGGAGCCGCCCTCGAATACGACTGAACGGTTCATGGGAATCTGCCTGAGGGCTAGTGAGTTGCCCTCCAAACTGCGTAGTAGCAGTAGGTGTTGACGAAAAACTCTGTCGACGTCTGCGGTTCGGTTGCGTGGGGGACTCTGGGATCAAAACCGGGTAGCGGTGAACTCTGCGGAGGAAACCCTAGAAACGAGTGCATGTTAAGCCGAGCGTCGAGACGCATGCTTCGTGGCCCGCCGCACCTTTATGACGCCGAAGCTAGTAAACCTTCGAACGTCGATGCCCACTTCGTGGACGTCATGGCTCTCCATCCATTCGAACACGGTCCGTCCTGGTCTCAGCCGAGTGTAGAGATATAATAGCTTGGGCCAATCGGGCACAGGCTTTCCTGGCGTACGATTTAAAAAAAAAACACGCACACGGAAGCAAGATGTTGCGAGTTACCTGGCTTGGTCACGTAGGGGCCACATTCGTCCCTGACGTGAGGCTCATCTGCGAGCCACTGAACATTCTTTCTCAATGTGTACATGTTCGAATACTGAAATATGTCAATCGTCAGGACGACTT
Organism: Leccinellum rugosiceps; assembly: GCA_038089755.1. Lineage (NCBI taxonomy): Eukaryota > Fungi > Basidiomycota > Agaricomycetes > Boletales > Boletaceae > Leccinellum > Leccinellum rugosiceps. The sequence goes on along the minus strand of JBBPLL010000233.1, from coordinate 14,213 downwards.
GGTAATACCTCATCGCAAGAATAAGCATACAAACGTATAACTCCTGGCAAGACTCAACGCTTACAGGAGATGGAAGATGGCCTGACGAGTTAGCTCGAGGTCGCAATCTGCCAACTGTGCGATGCGGCTGACATGGTTCACGCCATTGATATATTGACAGACCTAAAGAACAAAGTGATGATGAGGTGGCATTCGAGTCGAGTGATCACGGGCCTGCCTTTTTCATAGTGAGATCCCAGTTATCCTCCATTCGCTTCGACAGATTTATCAATGCCAGAGGCACATGCCAATCCCTGACTGATGGGGGATTGGGATAGAACGGAAGAATCTTCAACTCGATCGAGTTGAATTCGTCGATCAGAATAGAAGACTCGGAATATGAATTCAAGTCTTCGTATAGCTGCTCGATGATGGGGTACATTGCCAACGACGTCTGAGGGTTCGAAAGAAACATTGATTCTTCCTGTAAAGTCAAGTCGGTGAGCGTACATCGTCGAGGGGAGAAAGACCCGAATAGACAAACTTCGCAGGCCGTCAGGACTCGACTGACTTTCCGAACGATGGGTTCGTAGCAGCTCAGGTTCGCCGAACGTTCGAAGACAAAGCAGAGGTTGAACCTGAAGAAGTTCCGCTCATACTTTCCAGCGAGGGACACAGGAAGTCCGATGATGCGATAATTCCCCGTGGCACAGACGACGAGACGACCACAGAGAGGGTTCGGGGGAATAACATACTTTGATATGTCGTTGAAGTTGAAGAGGGTTCTGCTGGACGCCGAGGCGGAACGGTACTGGCCCGGAGAAGGCAAGTGACGTAGAGAGCCTGAACGCTGGCCGCTTGGTGAAACCAAAGAAGAACTGGATCGACGGGATAGTTTGTGCTCTTCTCCCTCGACCAAGGTCGCGCTGGACGGCTTTGGCGAGGAAGTCACCGACAAGCTGGTTGCCGGCGCAGTCAGTGCTATGAGGCCTTCAGGGACCTGGAAAACAATTTTTGGACCGGTCTTGACATTGAATATCGCGTAGAACACCGAGTGTATTCGAGGTAGGAATGTTTCTCCTTCATGTGACATCCCGAGTTCAAGCTCGAGTTTCGGACTTAGTGGAATGGCTGGCAACAATTACTGTGCTCTATATACAACGTATCGATCGAAGGTATGGCTCCTCCCCATATATTACATAGTGGGCGTTGCCTACGAAGAAGTAACATGATGGTGATTCTATGGTCCATGTGAGATGCATATATGACGTCGTATAAAAGTCCAGACGAAGGCTGATAGTAAGGTGGTTTATAGTCCACCACTTCCCGTGAGCGCAGATGTTAAACTCTAAAAAATAAATAAGAAAGTTGCATGTACTTCTCGAAAAACCTCTTACCCCGATGTCAGATGATGTCAGAGGACACAGAAAACTGGCAGAGTTGCTGATCGTCGGCGAGATTGTGAAGAAAACAATACGCAAACCAAGCTAGCAGCCAAAACAATCAGATCTTTCAAGATTCCGCGTACCAGTCTGGAACTCCACTTACCGTAATGTCGTAGTCCACAGTGATGTCCGATGGTGAACCGCCTTCGATACCACACTTTGATAACAAGTCTGAAATGATTTCGGCACTTGATGTCATGGTGGTGGTGTATTCAATCGAGAAAGGGAAAGTGAAGTTTGTGCTAGAATGTGAGTGGAAGGTTATATCATTTTCTTGTCCTCCTCCAATAAGTGTGTTGTTGATTGGATAATAGATCTAAGAGGGTGATTAACAACACAAGAATGGCTAGCTCAAGAGACGCATACATTCGCCTTTATCGAAGAGAGTGAGACACTAAAGTAATTGGGGTTGCTGACTCTATCGTTCCGGTGAGTGCGAAGCCATGGACCTGGAATCTCGCACGTACTGGATCGGGATCTCAAGGTTAAGCTTTACACCATTGGTGATAGTCTGGATCTATGGATATAGGTCGGTTAATTGGATGCAAGCGATGATAGTGAGATGCAGTTACCTCGCTTCCATTAGACGTATTCGCCTGTACGCTCCCAATTATAACATTGGGAGGACGAGCCCACTTAAAGAGGGCCTTGTGAGTAATGTTATATTCCTCGACCAGGATTCACTCACCAACGCAAGGGGTAATACAATGCCGACGATGAGGAATACAATGATCATGATAGTGCAGCAACAGAACCGTCCGATGCATGCCGCTCGACTACCCTGTTAGAAGATTGAACCGTCCGCCATTGATGAAGATGAAGCTGCTGCTGTGCACACCTTGTTCCATAGACCTCTATGGTGTTCATAACGCCAGTGTCTCAGATCGCGGAATTGCCTATACGACAACAGCATCTCAGCGCCCTGCTCTGAAAATGGTTGTACAAAGGGAGACACGCACTTGCCAGTGGTACCTCGTGCGAAGGCTCCTTGATCATATTGGGTCTCTAGCTTGGGTCCGCCTACTCCTCCAGGGTTCATGGACTGGGCATTGTTGACGTCGTCTGAATCCCGATATCCTGATACTGCATGGGGATCATAGCCGCCCTGGTCGTATGCTTGGTGAGGTTGCGCATTGTTGTAGGGGTTGAAGTCGGGTGCGTCAGTGTACTGCTGGTTATACCGCCCATACTGCCCAGCATATGGATCCTTGTACGCCATGATCTTGGAAATGAGGTGAGGGTGCTGCGACAAGGTTTAAATGTCCTGTCCGCAGTCTTTGGCACCGCAGTTTTGTCATGAGAGACCTGCCCTCGCTTGGCCACTCACACGCTTACTACCCCTTACACCGCAATTTGGACACCTGCGCACGAATACATTTATTGCAACAGCACTGAACGTATTAACCAAACCCCTTTGAGCTTTGTGGCGGCATAAAAGGCATGCGGTTTCCTCCTGAAACTTTGCCAACATTAGCTGCGGCTGTCATCATGAATCGGTTCGTCTGTGAGGTCGAGGGTTGAAAACTAGCATCTTGCGTCGGTATTTTCGTTCGTAGCGCAGCAGAGAAGGGACGCTGAGGAGTCGGGGGTGGACCCATGCTCTCGGAAATCTTGGTAACTCGGTGTGGCTCAAAGGTCTGCGAGATCGAGTTTTCCATCCTTTCATCGGTTTGCAAATGTGCCTGATTGGATACTGGTTTGAAGCGATTTCCCTGAACCGGTGGAGGAGGCGGAGCCATGGCAACATGACCCGTGGTGAACCGTGATTGTTGTAGAGTTGCTGACTGTTGTTCATCTGGATGTCTCGGCGGTCTCGCTCGGGAGCTATCCTGTCCATGATACGCAAATTGTCTAGAGAACGATAAGAGATGTATTAAAGAGGAGTGACGAGGACGTGCTCTGCAAATCGACTGCTGCCAGGTCTGTCAATCGCATTTGCAAGTCCTTGCCCAGACGGCTCTTGTCGAGTGAAGCTGGGGTGTTCCCCTGGCTGCAGAGTAAGACGCAAGGGAGCAACCGGTGTCGGGATGGATCTCGGGCTCGAGTTCGTCTTGGCGCTACTGTTTGAACTGGCAGATTTTCCTCGCGTTGAGCTACACGAGTGGGTATCATAGCTTACCCTCGTACTTCAGCCATAGGCCGCTTGCCGTTGTGGTTCAGGTGGGTAGACGGCTCTCGGATCTGATCGGGTACAGGTCCCCTACTGCGGTACATATCAAGTTCTCTCCGCTGAACCTCGACTTCCCTGAAAAGGAGTTTTCGTTATGTATGGACTCTATCGGACAAAATTATACTGACTTTCTGAGCGACCTGCGTTCGTTGCGAAGCCTGTCGCAGGTCGAAGAAAGTTGCAGGCACTGATTTCGATAATGTCTCACTAGGGCGGCGAGGGACGCTTGCTGAAACTGAGAGGCCTCGAGTGCAACAATTTTGGAAATATGGTAGGGCTTACCTTTACAGCATTCGCCATGCTATCGATTGCATGAGGTAAGGAGCGAAACCAATCTGACATGGGTGGGTCGATCTAGCAGATTTCGAGCGGGAGACATGGAAAAGGTTGAGAGGGTGCATACATTGCGCTGGAGGGGCATGAGCTGTATGTCCTGGTCACCGCACTTTGCGCAGGTTTGGTTTGGGTCTGCGCGAGGACGTGAGTTGGTGTGCTTGGAGATTTACTAGAGAGATACTGACTGAGGTGTGAGTTGCACAAGACATGGCCGCATTCTGTGATCCAAAATGGCACGGGTGGAGGGCCTCTATCTGGAGGAGAAAATGGGAGATGACAGACGGCGCAAGCGACAAAATCCCAGAAATCGACGTCTGAATCGTGCTCGGTCATCGTCGACGACGACGTTGACGTTGACGAGCAACGGGTCACGTGCTCGTGATTGGTTTGAACCTGACTTCCACCTCCTCCTCTAATGCAGGCCACTCGCCCCCTCATTTCAACTCTTGGCTGGGACTTAAAGTCCATCGTCGCCAGCTCGCCCAATTTTCATCCTGTACAGCGCGTGCATTACTCTTCACCAAACGCCAAGGTCGACGTTGTCATCCCCCTCGTCGAACGGGATGGAAACCCCTTGATTATCACCGGCTGGAACAGACATCCCATGTGGCCAAGAGCTTTGTTTAATCTCGACTGGCTCAGAAAGAATGGTGATCAAAGTCAGTCGCGTTCTTCTTCCCCCTCTTTCCTCTTGATCCTAATACTCCCCAAAGATCCAACCGTCCGAAACGTACACAACTGGTCCGATTCCAAGATCAGCTTAGACGACTTCATACAAAAACTGCGCGACAGCCCCGCATATGCGAGTGCAGACGGTGAGCCCAGGCCTGTTTGTATCCGTACCGAGAGACCCATTTCTCCTACAGAACAGGAGCGACTCTATGGGAAAGATGGTGAATGTCCCGCAGAATGGACAGCGTGGCTCACACAGTCAGGTGCTCTCCCTGACGAACTCTTGTTCAATGGACCAAACAATTTCCTCGAGCTCCTTCCGGAAAAGGTTTGCTGTCAACCTCTGTTTTTCTTTCTCCCGTCTCAATCGTTGCAGGCCAAGGTTCAAACTCTCATGTGTTACACGGGAATAGGGGACACGTTTACACCGTTTCACAAGGACCTTTGTGCATCAACTGGTCAAAATCTCATGTGCTTTTCAGAACATGCTGGCTCAGCATTCTGGTTCATGACAAAGACTTCCGCGGTCCCCCAGGTTGCCGCATACTTTCACCAAATAGGGCAGGAAGTTGACCTAGAAACTCATGTGGTCACCATCGAAGAACTTGCAAAGGCCCCTTTTGACGTGTATATCGCTGAACAGCAGTTGGGCGATCTGATTCTCGTTCCTCCGAGATGTTGCCACCAGGTGGTCAACAAGGGTGGAATCACGATCAAAACGTCGTGGTCACGCATGTCTCTCATTGGTCTGCAGGCGGCATTGTGGCACGAGCTTCCTATTTATCATAGGTCAGTGCTTCGGTTACATGCTAATCATTGTTTGTCGACCATCGTGCGTAGAGTGTGTAGGCAAGAAATTTACAAAGTCAAGACCAACATATTTCATGCCTTGCAACATTTCACCTCTCTCACGGAAAATTTGCCGGACCGTCGCGAAAGTACTTCCTGTCCCACATCGGCAGAAAGCCTGAAGCAGCTCGTCTCGCTTTTTGATGATATCCTTGCTAGCGAATTTACAAATTCCCGCGACTCGATGCCCCACGTTTCGTACTCACAAGCTTCCCACACCGATGATTTTCATTGTGACTTTTGCGGGGCTGATATATTCCAGAGTTTCTTCGAATGTGACTCGTGTCTTCCCGCGCCTTCTTCTGGTGCCTCTGCTGATGTTCTGCTGGTTGGCGACGGTCTTGTCCTCTGTCCATTGTGCTACGTGGAAGGCAGGATATGCCAGTGTGGGGGAATGGAACCGGTTCAGTGTCGACCCTTTAGCGACCTTCTGCAAATCAGGGACCGGGCAATCACGGCAATTCGACGCATTGACAACGACTATGCCAATATGTATGGGTATTTGTCCGAACACCCTCTGTAGGTTGCATGTTATTATGCGTGGGCCCGTTCTCATTCAAACTAGTAAACTGCTTTCGAAACGAGACGCGAATGTATTTGAGGCTGCCTGCAAGTTGTTCCAGAAACGACTGATGGACGCTAGGGTGCGTTCTATCCCCTGCCTAGCAAATATTAAGTAGTTGACGCTTTCAAGGCAACGAGGAGCTGCCGAGCGCGTGCACCCCACCAAGTGCATGCTTCTGCGGCCGTGTGCTGCAAACCTTGCCATATCTCCAAATGTTATACTCACTATCTGGATATGGATTCTATCCATTCGGTGGATGCCATAACGCTTTCTGAGCATCACGATGGGGACGCGACTTGGCACCAATTTCATCGTAACAGTTCGCCCCAGTATCGAGAACGATTGGAGCGAGTCATTGAGGACGAGCAAAGGGGCGCTCGCCCCAATGCATTACACAGGCTGGCATACCTGGCCAAGACCTTTACAACCTGTAGGGCCATAGCACCTGAGGTGACCAAACCTGGTTGGTACGACCGATTTGCACAAACAGCGTCGATTCCGGTCAGTCATCACTCTAAGTCCACTTCTCTGTCGACTACATCACGCGCAGATAATCAATAGTCCCCCAAAAGTACTGATTGGGTTGCCTGAGGAAATCCATGGTGACGAACCGCAAAATGGTCACGCTTTGGATGTTTCACCCCCAAGGGATATGGCAATACCAGCGGCGAATGGAAGCTCCAATTCTCATGGAACATCTCCGGGAATTGTGGATGAAATCCAACTCCCCCGCCAGCCCAGCTTATCGGTCGTCATTCCTCAATTGCACCCGCCCGCTATTGATTCAGGATCTTCTTCGTCCGAACTGGCTACACTCCAAGTGCTTTACAGTCCCGGAGATGAGAATATCCGAAAACAACACGGTGATTCCAGTTGCTTCCCTTCAGGTTCTTGCTCGCCTGTGGTTTCCACGCAACCTCCTCCAGTTACACCTCTTTTCGACGACGACATGGATAGTCTGAGTGACCTAACTGAGCTCCCACCTGAGATGGATTCTTCACCACTCTCGTTTTTTGCCCCCCCAGCTTTGAAAACACTGGGCGGACAACGTACCACGGTGCTTTCCTTCTCCCCGTCATCAGCGCAGGGTGCTTCTACGGGTTCACAGCTGAGACCAAAGCTGGTCTTCGACTGCGTCGAAATTTCACGACCCAAGTGGCATGACGGGAAAAAATACATAACCTCGTCTCAACGGAACCAAGAGCGGACCATCACTGTCTCTTTGTCGTCAGATACCGTTAGACTTTCCGGATCTGATGAGTCTTGGTCGGGAGGAGTGTCTGACCGATTACCATCGAAAAGAAAGAGAAAAGGTCCTGCTTCTCGGTGAGCCCGACCCCCTCGCTGCAGCGGGAAGCAGAGCCTTACACCACAACTTGCAAGGCCATCACGATCCCTCAAACGCATCCTCTCCCCCCCTGATGTTCGAGATCTCACACCCCAAAACAATATTCTTGCCAACGCACTAAATCAGACATTCCAACTCAATAGCACTGGTTCTGCTCGTGTCTCTTCTACCTCTCCTCTCGACGCAGTTCCCCCTATTATCAATGGTGTTGTCAACCCCGCTACGAAACCTCAGTATAGGGACATCGGTGTACAAAAGAGCCTTAATTTCACTCGATGTGCTTCAGATATTCCGCCTTCCGTGGACCTAACCAGTTGTATTACTAAACTGCAAGAAGAAAACCGTGATCTGCGCAGTCAAGCAGATACATTTAAGCGCCAGCGTGACATGTACCGCGAAAACCTGGACGAGATCAAGAAGAGGTATAACCCTTCGAGGCCTCCTCCTCCTCCACTCATTCCACCACCTTCGCTTCCCCCACCACCGCCCTCAACTCCTCCTTCACGTTTTCGCCCGGAGCTTTCCACTCATCCTAGATGGCGATCTCGAAATGTCACATCCGATAGCCGGACCCGATCTATGGACATCCCCGAGTTTGACCACCCTCCCATCGAGGCTCTCCAAACATGTTCGCCGTCCTCTGCTGAGACCGTTTCCACGTCCCCTCGTCGTCGAACGCCGACGGAGCCTCGCAGCCTCAGGTTGCGAGGCGGTAATAACTTGCATGGCAATCGAACACAGCCTTATTTTACGCCCCAGCAGCAGCATGGTCGAAGACGAGCTCCCCCAGTACAAATGAATGGAAGGGGCCGGAGGGGCAGGGGGCGAGGACGATCTTCCCATGGTCGGGACGATGTACCAAATGGAAACCCGTCCCCCCAGAACTCTTCTGCTGGGGACGTTAGTGCACACCGCACTTTGGTGTGGGATGACCAGGTAGTGGTAGAGGACTACCGCCAAACGCTTGATGATGGATTTTAGTATATCCATCGGATTTTTCCCTCTCGAGAACGACGAACAGATTTAGCAGTGCCAACCTTAGGCTTTCGGGTCCTTGTACAACCATCAAACTCTTCCGTTGTCCCATAAAATTTTAACCTTCCGTAAAGACGCTATCGCCTTGCTGTCCTACTAGTTGTTGATGTACGCGTCATGCTCCATCAATGTCACGCATAACTTGAACACTGTTTGCTACTAAGCTGCAGAGCACTAATCAGATCATAAAAAGGGGGGAGGGGGGGGGGATTTCTTTCGGGTTCTGTGATAGCAAAGTCTTCATTGTCTGAAAATGTCAGCATTACCATTTCCTGGTAAAGACCATATGACCAAGTGAAGCGGATATTAAGGCGCAACTAAAAAGAGGGTATATCAAAAAAATTCAAGGGAAAGAAATGACCGGCGACGTGTGACGATATACGTTCATGGTAACAGAGAGCAAGGGACACAGCTGCGTGGAGGGCGGGGTCTCTAACCGCATCGACATGTGAGCATTCTCCAGAAACTTGACTTGGGTTCCTGGAGATCGCCGTTTTGGTCATGATAGTCATCTCCTTGCGATACACCGACTTCGTTTCCTCGTGCACGAACATTACTGATCGCCGGTGGTGCAGCACCAACGGTCGACACCATGGGGGAGGCACGACCGTAGGGCTGGTTGGGGTAAGCTTCGTCGTTTCCGTATTCCATGCCGGGAGTGGCGTTCGCATATGGGTGTCCGGTATAGCTCGCTCGGTTCTGCGGTGTTGATATGGGAACGTTGACCTGAGCAGCCGCAGACAAGGGTGTGGCCTGGCCTGTGACGCCACCGGCACCAGGCGTAAGCGCGTTTAGGACTCTACGCTGTTTCGATCCGTGGCGGACAAGTGCAGGAGAGGGAGGAATTACTTGTGGGTTGGGCTGTGACGTCCTTCTCCACTCGACATCGCGTTGTCTTTCCATATCCCGTCTACGATCCTGAGGCTGGGTGGCTGGCACATTCGGTACCAAGGAAGGGACCGGCTGTTGACCCTAAAAACGTCATGTCTTGAGTTTATAGCCGACTGATTGTGTATCATAATGACACACCATCGAGACTTCCCAACCTTTCCCACCTGACAGTCGGATGAGCAAAGGAAAGAAAGATATGCCTAGACACACCATTCAACAGGTTCCAATCGTAGACACCATCATCGACATCGTTATTGTTTTTCATGACCTTTGTGAACAATTCTCGCAAAAAATCGTAGTCGGGAGTTTCCTCGAAACCAAGTTTGCGGACATAGTTGAGATAGATACCAAATTCCTCTGAGGAGAATCGATCAGTGAAAATGCCGAAGAATCCAAACTTGTTATCCGACCTGGGTAGCCTTCACAAAGCTCTCTAATATGCGTTGTCTGCTTCTTCTCTCCGATCTTCTCGTACTTTTGCTTGTTAGTGGCGGCTTTCAACCCTTGCCAGGGCAGGCTGCCACGAAGGAAGTACATGAAGACATGGCCAAGAGACTCGAGATCATCCCTTCGCGATTGTTCTGGCAAATGGAGGCCTTAGCAATGCGGCAGTACGATGACCCAACAACTGCAACGCACCCCGTCCTAAGTGGGTATTGATGCTCATATATCGTGCAGTGCCGCTTAGACTCTTCCGTTCGCGGTAAGGAATGTGCTGTTTCGTCTTGGGGTCGCGATATTGCTTGGCCATGCCGAAATCGACGACGTGAATGACTGCGGGAAACCTCGTTCAGGAACTGGGTCTTGCCGGTGCCAAGGACGGAGCATACCGTTCGCAGCCTTAGTTCCGGGACGACCGATGAGGAAGTTGTCGGGTTTGATATCGCGGTATATGAGATTTTTCTCGTGAATGGTCTGCACTCTGGAGATCTAAGAGATCACACGTTGAGCGACAATATCTATCCGTTGTTCGGGACCGGGTGCCGCACCATCTGTCTTGCGGCCATGCAGACGGTCTTGCTAGAGAACTTGCGGCCACACATGTCAAAGAGGTCTTCTAAGCTAGGTCCGAGGAGGTCGATGACCAAAATGTTGTGTAGACCTTCCTGTCCGAAATGATAGATCTGAGGTATGCCGGCTGGAGGCGGTGTCAGTGGAGGGAGTGTGAGTGGCCAAGAGACGCACGGCAGCCGGAGAGGATGCGATACGAGCGGCATTCGTCACGCAGTTGGGGAGCCTCGGCCTTGCGGGGTTCCTGGGAGGAATGATGAGCAGGCAGGGGGGAAGAGGGGATGTTGCGGACGAACAAACTTGATGGCGACAGTGGTGGAGTTGAGGAGGTTTGTACCTGAGAGGGAGTTGAAGGAGGGAAGGAGAGGAGAGGACGGAGGGTGAATGAATACCTTCAAAGATGACACCGAATGAGCCCTCGCCGATTTTCTTACCAACGCGGTAGTGTACGCCGACGACGTTGTTGGTGCCGGACGGGTGAGAAGCCATGATTATTACTGGTAGAGAAGAAAGAAAAAGAAGAAAAAAACTGAGCGGAGGGACGTCCACTCAGTTCAGTCACTGGCGAGGCTCGGATGGCCTGCGCGGTGAAGAATGGAAATCACACTCTCGGTCAAAACCGAACTTGATCAATTAAATCGTGTTATTACAACCGCCCTCCGCTACATCCCCGCCCTGAGCCCTCACCTCCGATCCAAGCACACCTCGAAATCCGCCTAGCGCGGCCTTCGCAGCATCCACCACAGTAAAGTGTGCATCCCCGGTATGTTCCGCCCCCCTTATGGTAGTGCGAAAAACAGCTCAGGAAAATCGTATTTTCCATTCACTTGCGGCTTGCGGACCCACCTCACCGCCTTGAATCTGCCCGTGATGATGGGCTCCACTGGTTTCAACATAATCTACCTGTGTGTGCATACCGCATGACTCTGTGCGCAACACCCTTCCTTCAAAGGCATAGCTTGCACGAGGGAAGCATATCCTAATGCAGAATTTGGGCCTGCCCTTCCTAACCCATTTTTGCATCATGACTGACTCACCCACAATGGTAATCACGTTCGGAACACGGTTCCGTACTGTCCAGTTGCCCCACAAAACTGATCGAGTGTAATCCCATCGAACCCTCGGAACGACGCACCCAAAGTGAGCGGCAGCGGTCGGGATCACACACATTGAATATACTTGTCGAATAAAAATCCATCTCAAATCACATCCAGCGGTATCTTCCAATGGAGAGTACCATGCCGTCTTCTACAATCTCTCGAATTTCGGCTGGGCATTTGGCCTGTACAAAACAGCGAGGTAACCAGGGTTCACGATGATCCATTTACATCCTGGGGCTATAATTTTTGTAATTAGCCCTTCGAACGGGTAGAAATGACCCACACATGCGATAGTCAGGGATCATCCTACTATCCACACTGTCTGCTGGCGCGGCATCTTTCAGGTACCATCCACACAATCTTGCCAAATTAGAGCTTGTTCTTGTAAACGAACTAGTGAGGTCAGACTAGAATTTTTTGGCCGAGAGTAAACAACCGTACTTCGTCTGCTAGGCCGGGCGTATGCTAATCATAATCGATGTGTGATATGCTCACATGAACAGGGGGCCGTGCGCAAACGCTCACTTGATCCAGTGAGGACATCTGTATTATCCCTGTTCCATTGATCAAACTCGGTACTCGACGAAGCACACAACCTACCCGGATCACAACCCACTGGAGACCGGCAGAAGTTGATCACTTCCGTCGTTTGCTCTTCAGAGATCAGTGACGCCGGGCAACAATTGCGCCCTGCATGCCATGCCGTGAACGCACGTCAGAAAGGACCTCAACCAACGAGGTGAGCAAGCTCTACACAGAACACCCATTACCGATGGTACAGACACGCTTCTTCGGATCGACATCGTGCCTCCAGTGCGAAGAATGCCAGACTCTGGGGACCTCCGAGTCTAATTCGAGTACTTAACACCTAAGTCACAGTAGCACGGTGTCCTTTGGGAATAAAGGTGACGTAAATAACCCCAGTAACTGCCGAGATGACAATCCCAGCCTTCGGCAAATGTGCTCTGCCCTGACACCGTGTTTACAACCGTCAGGTTGCCCATCATTGGCGTTCTCGTCCCATTCAACGAGGTTGACTTGTGTATTGAATCAACGAATGTCGTGTGGGAAGAAAGTCGTGCTTCTGAAATACGTACTCCAGTAAGTACCGGCTGGGAGATGTAATGATTTTTCCGATGAAGGTTCAGTTCCGTGGAAATAGAGTACCGGTGCCCAGCAACGTCAGAGCAGCATCCCTAGCTCCCGTACTCCAGTCAGAAAATCCCTGACTTCTGACGGGACGCACAGGATAAGTGTTGTCCTCGCGGGAGGCAGGACCACAGGAGCGGATCAAAACATGCACTAGGCGTCAGCAACTGTTCCTGGGCTCTAGGGTGCCACCCACATTCAACACCTTTTGGTATACCTGCATAGCTTGTGTGAGAGTCGTCGTATGAGATGCAGTGAGTGTGTAATTCGTGCAGCAGACAGCGTGATACACGCAGGATGGACCCGACGCACCACGACTCATTGATGAAATGTAGTTCGGACTCCAAGTTGAGGTCTATTGCTATAGTACTTAATTCCGGCATTGCTACTCCATAGCTTGTGTGAGAGACGCGTCACGGGTACTACGAAATGGCAGTATGTGTGTAATTTGTGCAGACAGCGTGATCCACGCAGAATGGACTCGACGCACCACGACTCATTGGTGAAATGTACTAGCTTGAACTTGAGGTCTATCATGATTGCACACCGCCGCACGGATCGACGAACCCGGCACTAAGAGTAGCAAGTCACTGGCGCACCTTGTGCGACTGTCAGAGACGCTCACTATACGAATATCATCACGACGGCCGCTGTCACGGTGTCAGATGGTCTGCGGGCTGATATATAGTTAGCACGGCGTCCCACAACGGTGGTCCGGCCGTGGGCCCGTTGTAGAACGAGTGACCATCATTGTGGCATTTGCCGAACGGCCAGCAGCCTGTGCGTACGACTCGGGGCCCTTCCGATATTTGCCGTAGTTGAATTAAGCAATTCAGGACGTGGAGTTGACCTGAAGAATGAATTGCTAGTTCAATGGTTGACATCGGGCCGGTAGCCGCGCGGGCGCTCCCAGAATCTAGCTCCGGGGCAACAGCTTTGCGGGCCCTGCTCATGGCTTCAGCTATGTAACAATAATTAAATAAAAACTGCTGTTGGCAAATGAAAACAAGGAATACATGTAGAGTACGATGATGAAGGGGTAACACTAAACGAAACAAAGAGTTCACACATTTACTATCCAACTTGTACAGGCACAACAAAAACCAAGATCCGACATCGGATCCACCGCCTAAAGTCCTTAGCGAAACTCGAAGCAAGAGCTCGAGCGCTCGGTAACGTGACTCAGCGACAGTTGCTGGTACCTGACATACGTACGTACACGCTTAGTCGAGGTCATTCCAGGGTAAGTGAGACACCACGCACGGTTCAGAATTTTGGTGAAAGTAGAAGCCGCTCATGGAAGCGGCTGGCGGGGAACGGGGGCCAACAGATGACCCACGTCCCCCTCGTCGGACGCTAGAATCTCGGCGACGACCAATGGGAATAGATTCTAGCTTACCAGGGGAAGGTGACGTCAACAAATCACCTTCCCCAGACTCCTCCGCGCAGAGGGGAAATGATTGAGGAGTAGTGCGTACACTGGCTGCTGGAGCCTGAGGATTGAAGTCCACGCAAACGTAGTAAAAACCTGTCAGGGACAATGTGAATGTTAAAGATACAAGGGACTATTTACGAGGTTGAACGAGAAAGTACCTGCGAAACTTGCGCCATTGATATCTTGTACCCTATGATCGGGGACTAAGAATCTTTCCTTCCACCTCAT
>JBBPLL010000232.1:0-42311 GCA_038089755.1 Leccinellum rugosiceps | reverse complement strand
TGTTTGGTGGTAATGGACAACATGGCCTGGCTAGAGGAACATAAGACTATAAATCTTGTGATCTGCTGTTCAAGCCAGGTACATATGAGACTGTAAATCTCATGATGATATTATTCAATTTTGTTTAGTATTACATAATGTAGTGATTGAGCTATACCACAGTTTGATATGTAGAAATAACAGATGTTGGCTTAGCTGGTAGAACCCAAGACTACTATAAATCTTGTGATCAGCTGTTCAAGCCACCTTAGGTACCTGGTATGAGACTGTAAATCTCATGAATAATAGCATTTCATTTTATATAATAGTTTGATGTGTGAATGTAATAGGTGTTAGCTTAGCTGGTAGAACATAAGACTATAAATCTTGTGATCACCTGTTCAAGCCAAGGTATCTAGTATGAGACTGTAAATCTCATGAATGATAGCATTTCATTTTATTTAGTGTTATACACATAATCTAGTGATTGAGCTATATCATAGTTTAATGTGTGAATGTAATAGGTGTTGGCTTAGCTGGTAGGACATAAGACTATAAATCTTGTGATCAGCTGTTCAAGCCAAGGTCCTTGGTACCTGGTATGAGACTGTAAATCTCACAAATGACAACATTCCATTTTAATTAGTGCTTTATAATTCAGTGATTGAGCATGATTATACCACAGATTATCATGTAGAAGTAACAGATGTTGGCTTATCTGGCAGAACATAAGACTATTGTTATGCTGTGCACCTTCCAGTAGACGCCTTCTTGACTCTACCCTGACAGTAGACGCTGCAGGGGCTCACAAGATATAATACCTATCTTCCAGTGAGGAGCTCATGAAGAGTCATGTCAGCTGGTCAAGGGCTAGGAGATTGGAGGCCAATGTCAAGGCCTCTGGGCAATCTCAGGGGTCTCGCAAGAATGAGAGTTCAAGCAGATGACAAGTTAGAAGACGCTTGATTGTGTAGAACTAGCTAAAGAACACCATCATGCTACAGCGGGTATTTATAGGTAAGAATACAGTGCACAGACCAAGCTGTGTGCATAGCAGTGAAAGAGGGAAAGATATAAGAGGAAACAGTATGCATAATACAGAGAGAGAGAGGGATAGAAAAGGAAACAGTACATGTAATACAGAAAGAGAAAGACATACGAGGAAACAGTGTCACATGTCTGTTTGGCTAAACAGGAGTGTCTATGATGAAGGCATCATCCTCCTGGAGAAATAAGGAAAAAGGATAGTCTCTAGTCATAAATGTGGCCTCCACTGTGGGAATCCCATCAGGGTGAACTAAAACCATAACAACTATAAATCTTGTCATTAGCTGTTCAAGCCAACCCAGTATGAGACTATAACTTATCTCATGGATGACAACATTTTTTATTTAGTGCATATGTATAGTGATAGAGCTATACTACATATTATCATATAGAAGCAACAAATATTGGCTTAGCTGGTAGGACATATGACTATAAATCCTGTGCCCAGCTGTTCAAGCCAGATATGAGACTGTAAATCTCATGAATAAATCAGAATAATAGCATTTTCTTTTCCTTAGTGCTATATAATCCAGCAGATCAGCTCTACTACAATAGATCTTATGGTCATCAGATGGTTCAATTCAGGCATGAGACTGTAAATATCATACAAATATGTATTATTTCATTTTTCACTTATCCCTACATTTCAGTAAATAAAGTGTGCCACAGTTAAGCATTTAGATGAGACTTGTAGCCTTAGTATATTCTATTAGCTAAGCCAGGACAACACTATGGACCTATATCATAGTTTGATATTTAGAAGTAACAGATGCTGGCTTAGCTAGTGGAACATCAGACTATAAATCCTATGATCAACTGTGAAAGCCAGATATGAGACTATAAATCTCATGAATGTTAACTTTTGTTTTGTTTTGTGTTATATGTAGCAATTGAGCTATATCACAGGTTATCATTTAGAAGTAACAGGTGTTGGCTTAGCTAGTAGCATATAAGACCATAAATCTTGTGATCAACTGTTCAAGCCAGGTATGAGACTATAAATCTCACTATGACATGATTTTGTTTTGTTTAATATCATATAATCCAGTGTGATTGAGCTATACAACAGTTTTATATTTGAAATTAATGCATGTTGGCCTAGCTTGAGGAATATAAGACTACAAATCTTGTAATCAGCTGTTCAAACTAGGTATGAGACTGTAAATCTCATAAATGATAGCATTTCATTTTTTTGTGCTATACATATATCATCAGGAAATCAGTGTGGAGATGATATTCCTCATGCCTTGTGACAACACAAATTAAACTAGCTAGAGTTGATGGATTTTACATGTAGATACTGTAACAGCCAGATAGTTGAAATTTTGCTCAGTTAAAAATATGAAGGGTATATCTAGGTATATCATCAATATCTAGACATATCATCACTTCACCAATTTCCTGATGATAGTGATCAGGCTATACTACAGGTTATCATTTAGAAGCAATGGATGTCAGCCTAGCTGGATGAACATACGACTATAAATCTCCTGAACAATAGTTTCTAATTTTTGTTTTGTATTACTTGAGCTATCCTACAGGTTATCATTTTAACACCTGTTGGCTCAGCTAGTATAACATAAGGCTATAAATCTTGTGATCAGCTGTTCAAACCTGGTATGAGACTATCAATCTCATGAATTACAATATTTCATGTGGTTTGGTGCAAGCTATACTACAGGCTATCATTTAGAAGTCACAGGTGTTGACTTAGCTGGTAGATCCATAAATCCTGTCATCAGCTGTTTAAGCCAAATTATTATGAGACTCCAAATCTCATGAATGACATCATTTTATTTTGTTTAGTGTTATACAGTCCAGCAAAGAAGTTGTACCAGTGATAGGGTGCTCATCTACAAATCTTGTGGTCAACTGTTTCTGTAAATCTCATGCATGATGGTTTCATTAATACATTTCAGTACATAAGTTATGCCACAGGTTGATATTTAGATGCAATAGTAGTTATCATCATGTCTATTCAAGTCAAGTTATGAGATTATCAATCTCATACATTATACCATTACAATTTTTTCTGTTCATACATTCCTTGTGCCCTGGGGTATACAAAGAAGTGTGATTTAGCAACATATCTTGGCTCAATTAACTGAAAACACAAGACAATAAATCTCATGGACATCTGTTCAAGTGAGGTAGAAGAATGTAAATCTCTTGGTTGTTTATTCAAACAGATAGTATTTTTAATTTACTTTGTGTATGTATGCTAGTGCCAATGCTAGTAGTAATGAGTTGAATTGTGTGATGAATTAGTATTAACAACTTGAAGAAATCTTGACTTGGTTGATTGAGCATGAGACAATAAATCTCCTCATGACAATGCAAGCATTCACTGGAGTCAATACAATATCTAATATCCATGCCAGCAATGCCCCTTTTTGCTATGTATTTGAGAAGCTTTAAGACTTTCCAGGTCATCCAGAACTAGGCTTGAACTGCCTGAGAACAGCAAGACCAAATAAATTGAAACATAATTCTCAATGTGAGATATACATATTGATCATGGGTAAAATATATAATTTAGCCATCCCACTCTGAATCATGTCCCACTCATGTATCCCTCAGCTACTAATACACATTCAGACCAGAACTCTATGGCATTTTCTCCTTAACATGGGGTTGCAAGAATAAGCCAGAGCTTACCACTTTCCAATACTAATAATCCATTGGTCCAAGATGAAGATGTGATCCACTGTTTATATATAATGCCCATTACCAATAAATTGAAAGATCCTCCATGTTAGAATGACCATCATATGAAAACAAAACTTTCCACTTTCAACAGAGGGACTAAGTCTGTCTTCTGACTCAGATCCAGAGACAAAATGAGTACTTGACAACATCTTGCACACAACTTTTGGTCTGCAGGGTGCAATAGGGAATGAGCAAATTGTTTTGCAGACACATGCTGGATTGCATGCCTTGTCAAGGAGCATATCACTATGTAGATACACCAGCATGGCAAACCAAAAAAAAAAAACAGGAAGCCAACAAACTTTTCCATGTATTCCATGTAGCTCCGAATCTGTCACTATATTTCAGTTGCTGCCAGACTGTGATCTGTTCATGACAGAGCAGAAGACCCTTACTGTTGTTAACCCAGTGACAGGCACATGATCACTGGCAGTGGGCCACATGCAGGTGACCTCAGGCCCTTCATAGAGATTATATTACCATCTAATTGTGTTCATAGTATCCCAACTGGAGGATCCTGTTGAGATTTGTAGTTTCCTTTCTTTCCACACTATGAATTCTCTAGCTTGACATATCATCATAGCTATGGGCACTTTGTTACAACACATATTTCATGTATCAGTCTAGGCCCTTATCATTCTATTTTTACTATCACTTATCCACTTATCAGATTACTCATCTTCATAGATAAGAGGTTGATTTGCTATTGGTAGATAGCTTACATATCTGTTATCAGGATGACTCATGTTATTCATCATCCTTATTCCATAACCTTCCATGACATTCCATTGTCATTCCCTACTAAAGGAGATATGTACATAGATACAAACATCTCTGTATCATATATAAACCTGGTGGTTTAGCCCCAGGTAGAATAACAACTCTTCTAGTCATTCACATCAGTCTAAGCTACTAGCTCTACCAAGCTACTACCTTATCTTTGCTCCATTACCCTTCAGGTGTCACAGTGAGTTATTCCCACTGTATCTTTGTATTCCCTTTGGATACTGTGCCCCATCATCAAGACTTGCTATCTTGATAGATCCATGAACAAAGGTGTAACTGCACTATTTCTTTAACATCTTGGCAAAAATCAAACCTGTTTGCTTTAGCCAAGATGGATTCAATAAAAAGAAAGCCTCAGCCTTCGCAAGCTCGTTCAAGTTGGATCCGAATCTGCATCTCGTGATAATGATGAATGTAAAAGGTTGTAAGTAAACTTACTTGCTATCCCTCTTGCATCAGACCATGCAGATCCATTTCCTTCATTCCGTGAATACAATCAATTCGAATTTACAACATGACGACAAGCTAGCTCATGGTACAAAACCGCCCCCATCGAAACTCACCGGATCGCCAAAATCCCCTTTGAACCTCCTTCCTCCTTCTTCCCCGCCGTCTTCTTCTTGCCCTTGGTATCCCTCGAATCCCAAATCCGCCAAAACTTGAGGTTCTCGTCCCCAGCGCCCGTCACGAGAACCTCCCCGTTTGGCGAGAGCGCAGAAAACAAGACACGCGAATCGTGGGCATCGCGGATCTCGAACAGTTTTGGAGACGGGGTCGGTGTGGCGGTCGTCCCACGCGCCGCTCCCGATCCAGCACCCGACCCAGACGAGGAGGAAGACGTAGGAGGATATGCCCACCCGACGATCGCATTTCCAGGGAAGCCGTGCGTGCTAACCAACTCCTTTCGATCCGTGCTCCAATGTACGCCGGTGACCTGTGCTCCGGTATAATAGGTATGCAACCTCGCGCCAGTGTTCATGTTCCAAATGTGTATACACGTGTCCGAGGTTCCACCGCCACTTGCGAGCAACGGTGACCAGGGTGAAAATGCGAGGGCCTTGACCGCTGCGGTGTGATTGCGTTTAGTCCATTTGGGGGCCCCGCGGGCTGCACCGGAGCCAACGTCGCCACCACGACCGTCCCAAAGGTTGACGACGTTGTCGTTACCACCGCTGGCAAGGACCTCTCCGCCAGGGCTCCAACGGAGTCCGCAGACCTCGCCCGTGTGTCCCTGGAGGGTCGCGACCACATGACGGGGAACCCGGACGTCATGATGGACGATCGAGCCGTTTGAATGGCCCGATGTCAGCACATGATTGAACCAGCTTAGACTGGCGACTTGGCCTGCACTGGTGGCGTCAGAGGTTGGAGCCATGGTGCGGAGTTTCTGGGATGCGGCCACGTCCCAGAGCTCGATAGCACCGGTGCCAAGGCCGATGGCGATGTAGGCGCCGTCTCCGCTAAAATCTACGCTGGCAACGTATGTATCATCCGGTGCGTCGCCAAGATGGGAGACGACACCGGTATCGGCTGCCCAGAGGTAGGTACTTTCTCCGAGTGCGACGCCCACGACGTTGAGTGCACTCCACGAAACGAGGTTGAGATAAAAGTCGTCGACCATGCCTGGGGCGTCGAGGACGCGTTCTGGGGTGGCGGGGACGCGTCGGGACTTGGTGGACGCGGTGCCGTTGGAGGAAGGGAGTGCGTCGCGAGCATAGAGGGGACGTGCGAGGTTGCGTTGGGTGGAAAGGAAATTAGAGGATGAGGATGCGGGTGGCGGTTCGTGGTAAGCGAGGACACGTTTATTGAGGGGCACGCCGGTAGCATTAGCGAGGCGAGCAGTGTGGCCTGGGGATGCGGCAGAAGCATTGGTAGCGGCTGTGGTTGCACCAGAGGAGAGGGAAGAAGGAAGGGCGGTATCCTCGCGGGCAGTGATGAAGCGATCGTGGTGAGTGGAGGAGTGGGAGAGGGTGCGCTCGCGGGTGGAAGGGGTGGAGCGAGATCGTTTTAGCTCTGGACGGGGCGGATGATAGTCGTGAGAGACGACGTCGAGACGGGACTCGACGCCTCCCTTTCTGATTACGCCTGTGTTTGAAGAAGGGAGAGGAGCAGCATTTGAAGTTGTGCGTTTTACGGGAGAGACGAGGAATGGATTGGAAAGATCTGCTGGATGATGTTTTTGTGGTGAAGCGATCGAGACAGCGTTGAATTGAGAGAGAATGGACGGAGTGAGAGGCGTCTTTGCATCGCTGCGAGAACGAAATCGAGAGGGCGTCTTTGGATAGCTCATCGTCGTATACTCACATCCAACAAATTCAACGGTTAGTCACGTGCCACCAAGGAGCGCGATCCGCAGGAACAGCCCGCATCACCCACCACAAAAGAACTCGTTCCCATCACCATCGATTGCTGCCGCGAGCGCATCAACCGCTCCGTCCGACCTGGATATATGTATCTATCAACGAACGCAACGACCTGATTTCAGAATATTGGTTTGGTTTCAGAAAACAATCCTAGCCATGGTATCCTTCATCTGCTTATCGCGGACTGTGGGTGATAAGTTCTTGAGGGGTATTTCAGCATCTCTGGGCTATGTCGTAAATTTGAATGCGCCGACACACGCCTTGGATGGTAATAAAAGCTGCACATCTTGACAGGTGACTAGGTCTACTATCGTCTTTCGCCATTAACCCAAACACTATCCAGACGCTGTCCTTTGCGTTCATGCCATGTCCTCTGACGTACAGTCGGCTGTACAGCTACAGCTGTTCAATCCCGTATGACTCTACGCGGACCGTATGGTTGATTATCATTCTAATATCATTGTTACTATGCAGTCGCAATAGTGACCGTCGTGGCCTATGATTATAGTGAGCAAGTGCCGTGACACTTTGCATACGTAACACTAAACTTTGTCAACAAATCTTCCGAGCGAGGTTGAGTATATTTGGGCCAGGCCACAATGTATTTTGCAAAGCATTCATCCATTCACTGAGAGTAAGTCCTGGACACGGATAACCGCGTTGTATCTTATAGTGCTTAAAACCTTCCGACACATTGCTCCCAGTGACCTATGCACAATACTTTGACTCACACAGGTCCGTTACGCTGGTATCTATAATGCAATGTGAGTCATGATTACCCAAAGTATTATCTACTTTTAATGTGGTTTCAAGGATTGGACAAAATAATCAGTCTGACTATGTTTATTTCCAAGTCGGCAGCATGTTCCTACCTGGACCTGTAAAGGTTATTCTTTCATTTCAATAAACGAATAGATTTCTAACGAGAATGTGTTGCGGTGACAGATGTATGTGTTTTCATTCCACTGATTATCCCTGTTCACAACCGATTAAGGTGTAAGCACTGTTAATCCACGCCCTTGACGATACTTGATCAGGATAGCCTATCTATACCTCCTGAGGTGCTGGCTTCTCTTACTCGGGCGAATGGGCATATACAGTATTCACTTGTGCCTCCTCGTGTGAGTTAGATGGTCTCTGTTACTTCGTTGAGATATTTTGACTTTGATCAGTGTTAATGATTCTGCGTGTCCATGCAATGTGGAATCGCTCAAAAGTCATCCTTACCGGTTAGGATAGTTGTAGATCTCGTCTTGGCAGCTATCTTTTATGATCCACAAACCGATGCCACAGGTATGACCCCACTCGGTCGGAATAATGAGTACATACGTGAACTTTAACCCCTTCTGTCCTTCATTTAGTTGGAACCAGCCAAGTGCTCGATTACATGATTTACACTGAGGTGTTTACTGTAATCGGCCTTATACTTTTCTACCTCATCTTTCTCCTACCTCTCCTCCTTTCCCCAACCACTTCGCGGGTCCATCCGAGCCGCTGCGGCATCAGTTCCCGCACGACCAGCAATGACAAACATCATTGTCACTTTGATGCTTTAAAAGTGAATCCGACTTCCGACCGGCTTCTCGACTCTCTGGCTTGTCAGCCTCCTCCTAGACACATATAAGCTGGGTACGTGTACTTGTAACTTGGACCATGTCTCGATTACGTTCCTTTGTCGCAACACTCCTTTGTATCACCGCCTCTTCGCACGCGATCCCTCTCCCAGACGGCGAAGACGACGACGACGACGACGGAGATGACTGTTGGGAGCCGACCACCATCCTTGAATCGCCCTCCGCGGCTATCCTCGCACCGTACGAACACCCGCAGACGCCGGTCGCATCTCCGTCTCAGCGCCCGCATACGACGTTACCCGCTTCCCATCCGCCCCAGGCCCCGGTCGTTCTCGGCACGTTATTCGGCGTCTTTATCGCCCTCGTCGTTGTATCCATGGCGATACGATACATTATTCGCCGTCGCAGTGGTGACCCTCCTCGACCCATGTTTGGCGCATTCCGATTCCGTTCCACCCGGCCCGTCACGGACAAGAAACGTCTCTCCGACGAATCCTGGGTCTCTCCGGTGCTCCCTCCTCTCGAGTCTCCGGGATCACCGCTCTCGCTCTTACACGATCTCGACCTGCCTCAGTCTCCTCGGCGCAAACTCGTCCCAGTGACCACCCCAGTGTGCACCCCGACCGACACCGAATTTGGCTCCCGTATCGAGTTTGCTGGCCGCGATATCGGCCATCCGGTCACCGTCCCGCTGATGCGGGTCCCGTCGCCGGTTTATATCCCGCCTCTCTCGTCGTCACCGTCGCCCTCCGAGTCGTCTGCGTCGCTGTCGCCTACCTCGTCCACGGAACCGCTCGCCTCGCCCTCGCCACAACCAGCCCGCCTCTCCCGCCTTCTCTCCTCCAACTTTGGCAACACTCGTGCCACCGGCCTCCCAGCACAACCCATGACCGCCTATCTTCAAGACCGGACCACACGCTCGTGGGCTTCCTCCGTCCGTTTCGCAGGAACCCGCTCCAGGACGAGCTTCTACCCCAGCTCGACGGTCAGAGACACGTTTTCCACTGTGACGACCGCGGACACCGACATGGACCCCCAACTGCTCCGCGCTGTCGCCGAGGATGCCCTGCTCGCTGACGTGGGGAACCCCATCATGTCATCTGCAAGCGCGTCGCTGGGGACTTGGTTGGGTTTCAGGGTGCGTCTGTCGGACGCAAGCGAGCATGCGCGCTACCGTCTTCGTGAGCTCGAGCGACAACGGGAGCGTGGACTGACAAACCAACGACTGAGCATGACCAGCGTGGAGACGACGAGAAACGAGTTTAGGCTACGAGAGTCGGAGACAGCGTGGTAGCCGATGTGTATGTGTGTATATTATTAGTTAGCGACAATTCCAACTTGAAAGGGGCCACTGAGTGACCATGTCCGACGTCGCCTCGCTCCTCAGCGCATCGCTCCAGCCAGCGTCGAGAAAACAAGCAGAGCAACAGCTCAACCAGCTCACAGCCCAGCCAGGGTTTCTCCCTCACCTCCTCGCTCTCATCCTCGACAATGCCCCAGATCGTTCAGTTCGACTCGCAGGTGGCATCTACCTCAAAAACGTTGCAAAGCTCAGATGGGAGGAAGTGCGCGTTCTACACTTCCCGTCTCATCCCTGACTGACAAGCCCCACCTAGGATGTCGCGCCCCTCCCCGAGCAAGACAAGGCCTCCCTCCGCACCCAGCTCGTGCCCGCCATGATCGCCCTCTCCCAGCCCGCGGACAAAGCCATCCGTGCACAGATCGCAGAGTCCGTCGCACTCATCGCAGAACTCGACTTCCCCGTAAAGTGGTCAGATCTCATCGACGTGCGTCCTCTCCATCTAGATCGCTTCCCATCTCACCCCACCTCCTCCAGCAACTCGTCCGCTCCCTCTCCCCCACCGAATACAACGTCAACCTTGGCGTCCTCGAAACAGCGCACTCCATCTTTCGCCACTGGCGTTCCCAAGTTCGATCAGACGAACTCTACACCGAGATCAACCTCGTCCTCGATCGCTTCATCACTCCGTTTCTCGACCTCTTTCGACAGTCTGCCACCCTTCTCCTTGGTGCCACTCCACCCAACCTAGATGTCGTTGCACAAGCACAGATCTTGCTCGGTGAAATCTTTTACGATTTCACGTGTCATGATTTGCCACCCGCCATCGAAGACGCGCACGACGAGTTTTTCGCGCCAACGACAGGCTTGTTTCAGCGCTTCTTGACTTGGGATCCACCAGAGCTCCGCAAGGACGTGCGTGCCGCGCCCTTCCACATCCCTTGCTAATCTGACACGTCTTCTAGCCCGAGGACGCCACCCCGTCCCTTCCGGCGCGTCTCAAGACCGTCATTTTCGAAATTACAGAGGTGCGCGTCCTCGCATGCCCGATACACTCATCCTCAGCTTGCTGCTCAGCTCTACATCAAACTGTATCCAGATCAACTCGCCAAGTCGCCCGCAATCGAGCATTTTGTCCAAACCGTCTGGCAACTCATCGGATCCAACAACCTCCCTAACGTCGCCGACGACAACGTACGTCTCATGATCGTCCGATCGCGTCGTCCCCTTCTGACCCGTCCGCACACACAGCTCGTCTCTCAGGCATTACGATTCATCTCGACTGCCATCCGTTCGGGGTATTACAAATCGCTCTTTTCTTCGCGCGACGTCATCTCCTCCCTCGTCCAAGGTGTCGTCGTGCCCAACGTCTCCCTGCGAACGCATGAAATCGAACAATTTGAAGACGACCCCCTCGAGTTCATCCGCCTTGACCTCGCCCTCCCGTCTGGCGGTGGTGTCGGTGGTGCAGGTGCGGGCGTGGGTGGCGCAGGCGGGGAGGCGAGCACGCGACGACAGGCGGCAGCGGATGTGTTGCAAGCGCTTGTGAGCAGCGGCTATCGGACAGAGACGACAGAGATCGTGGGGGTGTGGATACAGTCTGGGTTGGAGGAGTATGGCAGGGACCCGGAAGCAAATTTCAGGGCCAAGGATTCAGCGGTGTATTTGTTGGGTGCGATCGCGGCCGAGGCGTCGACGATGCAGGTGGGTTTTTGTGTCTTTGCTGATTCCATGGCTCACAGAAAAGCTAGCACGGTGTGACTTCGGTCAACGTCCAAGTGGACGTGGTCAAGTTTTTCTCGGATCACGTGTTCCAGGATTTGCAGGCCGCGCAGGGTCAGACCATTCATCCGATCCTCCAAGTCGACGCGATCCGGTTCCTCTTGACCTTCCGCAACCAGGTCGGTCATTCCCCTATGTGTAGGGCAACGGCGATTGACAATATGTTCCGCACAGCTAACAAAAGAGCAGTTGCTCGCGGTGTTGCCCCTCCTGATCAAGCATCTCACGTCGGACAATTACGTCGCGTATACCTATGCTGCTATCACCATCGACCGAATCCTGTATATCAAGAAGGGCGGCCAGTTGATGTAGGTCGTTGCCTATCGCCCGGCATGCCTATGCTCACAACCTCCCAGGTTCACGCAGGCAGACATACACGACTTTGGGGCCGACTTGTTGAACGCGGTGCTTAGCAAGGTCGAAGGCGCGGGTACGCCCGAAAAAGTGGCCGAGAACGACCACCTCATGAAATGTATGTTTGCGTCGTTTCTCTTTGTTCTGCCAGTGTACTCACGACGACACATGGACTAGGCGCGATGCGCGTGATTGTCACTGCGCGTCAAACACTGACGCCCGTTTACCAACTCATCCTCCAGCGTCTCGTTAACATTCTAGGGACGATATCCAAGAACCCAAGTAATCCCAACTTTGATCAGTACATTTTTGAGAGCATCTCTGCGTTGCTGCGGTACGTTTGAGGACGTCATGCCGAAGACGACGATACTGACACCTGGACAGGTTCATCGTTCAAGGTACCCGAGCGACATTGTCGACGTTCGAACAAGCCTTGTTTGGTCCATTTACGTTCATTTTGCAACAAGATATCGATCGTACGTGGCGTCACTTCTCTACCCTTTCTAGCTTGTTCACCTATAATCTGCTCAGAGTACATTCCATACGTCTTTCAAGTACTTGCTCAAATGCTTTCGTTACACACCACTGGCGTCCCAACAGAATACCGCTCCCTATTACCCTTCTTACTTACACCTGCCTGCTGGCAACAAAAGGGCAACATTCCAGGCCTCGTGAAACTGTTGCGTGCGTTCTTGGCCCGGGACGCGCAAGAGATGGCGAAGGCAGGTCAAGTGGAGCGGGTATTGGCGATCGTGCAGCAGCGATTGGTACCGAGCAAGATGAACGACGCGTGGGGATTTGAGTTGTTGCAAGGGGTCGTGCGGGAGGTGGACCCGTGAGTCCCGTCTGTGCGCGCGAGGTGGGTTTGTCGCGCTGACCACCTTCCGACAGGGCACAGCTGAAGCAGTACATGCGCCCGCTGGTGATGACCTTGTTGACGAGGATGCAGACGAGCAAGACGGACAAATACGTGTATCATTTCACGCATTTCCTCTTGTTCGTGATGGCGATCGACGTGCCTGGGATGGGGCCTGATTATATCATTTCGACAGTGGAGGAGATTCAACCGCAGTGCGTATATCTTCTCTGCGCCGGACGGAGGATGATGGCGGCTGACACGAACCATTGGTAGACTGTGGTCCCAGATCTTGACGGGATTCGTGGTGCCGCAGATTCTAAAGATGCCGCACAAGGATCGAAAAGTGGTCGCTGTGGGGTTGACGCGGATGTTGACAGAGAGCCGGGTGATGCTGTCTGAGCCGGCATCGCGGAGCTGGTGTGTCCCTCGTTTCCTTTCCTCGTCTGTGGGACGATCCCCGCTCACCGTACGTGCGTAGGCCAGCGGCGTTCGCAGCCCTCGTCAAACTGTTTAACGAACCCCAGTACCTCGGCTCGCAAGAGGGTGGCGAATCGGCTGCGGGGACGACGACAGGGCTGACGGAGATCGACTACGAGGAGCAGACGGCTGGGTACCAGGCCGCGTATTCGAGGTTGGCGGCGTCGGAGAGCGGGCCTGTTGATGCGGTGGCGTATGTTGGAGACGTGAGGGCGTTTTTGGGGAGGGCGCTCGGTGGTAGCGGCAGTGCGGGAGCGGGTGGAGCAGTGGTGGTGTTAGGTAGGGAGGCGTTGATGGGATTTTTGAGTGCGTGCGATCCTGCGGTGCGTGCATTTTTGGAGGGATTGGTTCGGGAGGGATATCTGGTTGTGTGAGGGGTTGCGTTGGATGAAGTTGGGTTTGGCTATGTCGCATGCATGTGTTGTGTAACGGAATGTAGATCGATGCGTATTTGGTCCAAGGTCATCTCAACTTGCTCGCCGTCTCACCAGAAAATTCATACATCACTGTGTTAGCTTGAGCCAGTTTATTTGACATAGATACAATACCCAAGAAAAACATCATGTCTTGCCATTCTTCCCCGGGCAATCAACTAGACAGAACAACTCCTCCGCAAATCATTTCCTCTGGTACCGTACTGCAAAGCACCCTTGGGGTAGGAACGAACCAAACTATAAATACCATATTCAAATCACAAGAAAACATCATGTCTTGCCCCTTCGGACGATCAATTAGGCAGAACCAACCCGACCCGAATCATTTCCTCTATCCTCAAGCTGTATTTCCTCACCACCCCCCTCCGAGTCGCCCGGATGACTACTCCCACCCGCAAACGCGATCCCAGAGACAGAGTGATCCCGTCCAGCAACGCTCCCAGGATACGAAGGCATCCCAAAAGCACTGTCGATCCCTTCCAACTGGCCACGGCTGCCCTTGTCGTACAGCTCACGCATGCTGATCACAAATCGGGGAGCGATGGGGAACATGGTAATGATGTAAAAGAGATAGAAGATGAGAAACCAGACAGGGGGCAACGGGACATTCCCGCTTAATATTGCTTGGGGGATATTGGTGAGCAAATTCCTGTGTCGTGGTGCAAAACTCCATCAGCCGCGCCATGCTACAGTCTGAGTGCGAGCAAAGATATGATGAATGACGCACACAAAGAGATAAGCAATACCCTGCTTGGCCATCAATGACATATATTGACTGGGTTCCCAATGCCTCCTCGCCTTGTACATTGCGATTGATTCCTTCACCAACGGAACGAGAGCAAGGATCAATAATAGGAGATCGAAGAGGATTAGCCAGGTGACTACATATTTCATGTAAGGGCCGATTACAGGAAATACCTCAGTGCAAACCGAGTAGTCGAGCACTTGGCTGGTTGCAACTAAATGAAAGACAAAAGGGGATAAAGTTCACGTATATACTCATTATTCAGACTGGGTGGTGTCATACCTGCGGCATCGATGTCTGGATTGGTGAAGATAGCTGCCGAAACGATATCAAAAGCTGCCCTAACCGCGAGGCAAAGCAGAAGAACAGCAAGGATGGCTTTTGAGCCATTCCACATTACATGAACACGCAGAACCATTAACACTGATCAAAGTCAAAATATCCAAATGAAATAATATAATAACAGAAACCATCTAACTCACATGACGAGGCGCAAACGAACGCAGTACCTGCCCAATCACCCGAATAAGTGAAACCAACACCTTTGGAAGTATAGATACGATATCCTGATCAAGTATCATCAAGGACATAGATTAACAATACTTACACCTAATCGATCATGAACAAGGATAATCGACGGAATGAAAACACGTACGTCTATCACGGCAACACATTGTCATTAGAAATTGACCCATTTAGTATTGAAATGAAAAACTAACCTTCAAATGTCCAGGCAAGAACGTGCTGCCAACTGGAAATAAACAGTCATCATAGCAAGTCTCACTAATTATTTTGGACATACGAAGTGATAGTTTCCTTGAAACCACATTTAAGGTAGATCCTACTTTGCATGACCTTGACTCACATTGCATAATAGATACCAGTGTAACGGACCTGTATGAGTCAGATTATTGCATATGAGCCACTGTGGGAGCAATATGTTGGAAGGTTTTACACACTATAAGATACAACATGGTTACCCATGTCCAGGACTTGCTCTACAATGCCATCAGTAAAGGGATGATTGCTTTGCAAAATATGTTGTTGCCTGACCCAAATATGCTCAACCTATTATGATGACAATATTAAGCGAACAAACAGTAACTTGAAGGGAGCAGATACCATGTATACCTCGCTCGGAAACATGAGGACTGTTGACAGAACAGACCCAAAGTTTAGTGTTACTTATGTAAAGTGTGCAATCGCTCACCATAATCATAGACCACGACGGTTATCGCTGCAACTACATTGCAGTAATGACGTTAGAACTAATAATCAATAATATGTTCGCAAAGAGCCATACTGGATGCATTATCGTTTAATATCTGTAGCTGAATGGCTGACTGCAAGTCAGACGACATGGCATGAAAGCAAACAGCAGTGTCTGGATAATATTTGGGGTTATAGAGAAAGTCGATGGGGGTCAAAAGATTATACCAAGTCACCTGGGAGGATGTGCAGATTTTATTGCTACCACCCAAAGCGTAGGTCGGCAATGCATTCAATTTTCCGACACAGCACAAAAATGCAGCAATACCACCGTCAGGAACTTGTCATCCACAGTCCGCGATAAGTAGATGAAACATACCAAGATGGCGCATGATGATCATGCATCGAGCATCGATCTTCGTTTCCCACAAGGTATGCCAATGGTGCTGCAATGACTCCATTTTTTACAAGTAAACTCATGCTGCATGGCTCGAAGCAGTTACCTTGGACTAGGATTGTTTTCTTGAACCAAAGGAATATTCTGAAATCAGGTCGTTGTGTCTGTCAATAGAAACGACTAGATACTCATATGCAATACGCTCAGGCCCGAGGACGAAGCGGTTGGTGCGATGCGCCAGCCATCGAAGGTGATGAAAAAGAACCGGTAGCACTGGCTTCAATCTTCGCAAGATACCAGGTACAGGGAACTTGAAGCTTCGCAAGTGGTATCGGCTCAATATCAACAATGTTTCATGCCTCGTTGATCATCAAGACATATTTTTATGGCGGGTGATGCGGGCTGTTCCTGCTGGTGGGGATTTAGCAAATCTCACTCCTTAATACCTTGATGGATGCATGGAATGTGATGAAAAAGGAGTCGGAAGAGTTGATGAACAAGGCGCCACTGGCAGAAGCGGGGGATGCGCCGCGCAACCGCCTGCTGAGGTCGCTCTGGATGCTTTCCTTTCCAATGCATTCTCAAAAGGGGTGCAACTTAGGGTGCTAGATGGTTCTATTGGGGCGCTCCTCGGATGGCACGAGCGAGAGGGGCGCGTGAGATCAAGAATTCAATGGTGATGTTGCAGTCTTGATGGCAAATCACATATGGCCTCACGCGCATCGCCTCGTCAATTCGGATGGGTGCGGGGTTTGTAGAAGAGTGTGGACGAGCTGTATCGATGCCGGACCCAGAATCTGGAGCAGATGACCGAGGCTAAGGCCGTGCGTGACAATTGGGACGACGATAACGACGAGCCAGAGAAGGGTATAGGAGAGCAACAAAAGATTGATGGGAATCAAAAGGCGAGTTTGACCAGAAACGATGGTACCGCTGCATCAGTCTCTGTTTCACACGAGTATCGCAATGCGTGATTGGAAGCAGTTACCTTGGCTAGTATGGTTTCCTTGAACGAAAGCAGCCTCCTGGAACCAGGTCGTTGCGTCTATCGTACTGGGCACAGAGGAGTTTACGGTATCGGTTGTATATCGACGACGTTTGACGCCTCGATCAAGATACGAGCCTTTTTATGGTGGGTGATACGGGCTGTTCCTGCGGGCAGTGGGGATATACCGCGCTCCTGGACGCCTCGATTGTTGCACGGAATGTGACGAGAAGGGGGTCAGGAAAGCTGCTGTAATTTGTAATGATTGATGTGAGGACTACGAACACCGAATGATGAGGTATGCCAGTGTATGTTGAAGAAGATACGTAGCAGAAAAGAAAGCCATGTGTCATTGTAACTGCAAGGCCCTCTGTTCAGCTACCTATGCCCTCCCTCTCCAAAGGCACCCGGTTTTTTTGGAACATTATTCATCGCTATGGCAGGTCTGCCGAGGCCACGTTAGTGGGTCGTGTGAATACTTGAGCGACCGAAGTTGAACCCACGAGTAAAAACAACTTACCCTCTCCGGCAGCGACAGTCTCCAGCAAGGCGCAAGCAACAGAGCCAGCCAGCCAGCGCCGCTACAGACACGACACCCAGTGTATCCTCTGCGAAAACAGAATGCTCAATTAGCCCTGTTGCGACAATGATCCAAGACTTACCCGAAGATGGAGAAAGCTTAGAGCTAGCAGGAAGATTCGACGACAACTTGGAATGAGAAGCTAGTCAGTCAATGGTAAGTACAAATAGTCCATCCAAATGGCAGTGATACTTACGAACGTGCCAAAATAACATTGTTGGTATCAACATGGACGACGACGACAGAGATGAGGTAGAGGAGGTTCCAGTGCTCGGGCCTGACCAGGTCCCTGTCCATCCCTCATTGAAAAGGAAGTCACGCGAGGCAGAGGGGGTAGAAAGATCTGAAGAAAGCGATATCCATCAAGAGGCCTGGTAGAAGAGTAGGAACGAATGTCTTCCTACTTAAAGGTCTGCCCATGGGAGAGTTGGCAGAGGTCTTGGAAAGACTCGTCTGTGAGTTGTGATGATGACGAACGATCTTGTCCCGCAAGGTTCGATCCCTTGGGACGTAGATCCGATTTCGCCATAAAATCAGACGCATTCATGGATCTTTCCTTCAGGCTTCAATCCGTTTGGAACTCCGGATCCGAGGAGGCTTAATCAAGGGCGGCATAAGGAGGACGAATCGATAAAAAGGGCGTTCGGGTTTAGTATATAAGTAGGGGAAACCGTGAGCGGTCATGACGTGAGTAATAGTGCCAGTGTCGCACTATACCTCGAGGTACGAATGAGTTAAACTGTTTATGAATAAAAACATCATATCTTTCCATTTTCCCCCCTGACAATCAATCAGACAGAAATCCGGCCCGAATCATTTCCTCTGATAGTCTCAAGCTGGATTTCCTCCTCACCCCGGCCCGGATGGATATTCACATCTGCGAACGCGATCCCAGAGACAGAGTGATCTCGTCCAGCAAAACGCGAGGAGATCCCAAAAGCACTATCGATCCCTTCCAACCGACCACGGCTGTCCTTGTCGAACAGCTCACGCATACTGATCACAAATCGGGGCTGGATGGGGAACATGGTGATGACGTAGAAAAGTGCGAGGATGAGAGACCAGACAGTGGCCAACGGATCATCCGCGTTTAATACCACTTGGGGGATGTTGTTGAGCAAATTTCTGTATCGCAGTCAAAACTCGATCAGCAGTCCATGCTAGATTGCGCGCGCACAGGCCACTAGTGCGAGCAGAGATATAATGAATGACGCACACAAAAAGATAAGCAACACCCTGCTTGACGATCAATGACATATATCGATTGGGCTCCCAACGCCTCGTCGCCTTGTACATTGTGATGGATTCTCTCACCAACGGAACGAGAGCAAGGATCAATAATAGGAGATCGAAGAGAATCAGCCAGGTGACCACATATTTCATATAAGGACCGATTACAACCATCACCTCAGTGCAGAACGAGTAATCGAGCACCTGGCTGGTTGCAACTAGATGAAAGAGAAGGAAACAAAATTCACATATAGTTATTATTGCGACCGGGTGGAGTCATACCTGTGGCATCGATGTCTGGATTGTAAAAGACAGCCGCCAAGACGAGATCGAAAACTGCCTTAACCGTGTAGCAAAGCAGAAGAACAGTAAGGATGGCTATTGAGCGATTCCACATTGCATGAACACGCAGAACCATTAACACTGATCAAAGTCAAAACATCTCAATGAAATAATACAATTACAACCACTTAACTCACATGATGAGGCACAAGCGAACGCAGCGCCTGCCCATTCACCCGAGTAAGTGAAATCAGCACCTTTGGAAGTATAGATACGATCTCCTGATCAAGTATCATAAAGGACGTAGATTGACAATGCTTACACCTAACTGGTTGTGAACAAGGATAATCAGTGGAATAAAAACACGTACGTCTATCACCACAACATATTCTCGTTAGAAATCAATTCGTTTAAAGGAACAGCTAACCTTGACAGGTCCTGGAACAAACGTGGTGCCAACTTGAAATGATAATAGTCATAATAGCGAGCCTTGACAAATTGTTTTGAACGTACAAAGTGATGCACTCCTTGAAACCACATTAAAGGTATATCGTACTTTGCACGATCATGACTCACATTGCATAATAGATCCCAGCGTAACGGACCTGCGCGAGTCAGAGTACTGCGCAATGTGTCGAAAGATTTTACACACTATAAGATACAACATGGTTACCCATGTCCAGGGCTTGCTCTGCGGTCCTATCAGTGAAGGGATGACCATTTTGCGATATTTGTTGCCTGACCCAAATATGTTCAATCTATGAAGACATTAAGCGAATGAACATTAAGGGAGGAGACACTATGTGTACCTCGTTCGGAAACATGAGAACTGTCAACGAAACAGACCCAAAGTTTAGTGTTACGTATGTCAAGTGTACACTTGCTTACTATAATCATAGACCACGACGGTCACCACTGCAACTACATGGCAATAATAGTGTTAGAATGATAATCAATCATATGGTTCGCAAAGAACCATACGGGCTACATCATTATTTAAGAGCTGGAGCTGAACGGCCGACTGCACATCAGACGACATGTCGTAAAAGTGAACGGCAGTGCCTGGATAGTAATTGGGTTGATAGCGAAAGACGACGAGGATGAAAAGATTGGATCGAATCGCCTGGCAGCATGTGCAACTTTTATATTACCACCACTTGAAGCATGTGTCGGTAATGCATTTAATTTTCCGACACAGCGCAGCCTGCGAGATGCAGAAATACCACCGTCAAGAACCTGTCACCCACAGCCTTCCTCGAGTAGTTGAAACATACCCAAGGCGGTGCATGATCGTCACCATGCGTCTAGTATCGGTGGCATTCTATCTTGTTCACCAAGGTTACTCCCCGACAATTGTGGATGTGGTACCTACAGAGTTTGCCCCTTTTTTACCCGAGTTCTGATCCGATACTAGGTAAGTAGCTAGTAGCTACCTCAGTTAAGTCAGACCTGCACAACAACTTCGCTAGTGCGACCGGTCATCGGTCTCCCATCGGGATCTGCGGGTTACCATGTCGGTAGAACTACTGCAAAAACATCTAGCATCAGTCTCAGTTTCACATGGGCACGGAGCCGCATCGCAATGCGCGGCTGGAAGCAGTTACCTTGGCTAAGGTATATTTTCTTAAACGGAAACAATCCTCTGAAATCAGGTCGTTGCGTACATCATAGTACTGGGCACAGAGGAACTTGGTAAATGGCATTATTCCAATCCACCACGTTTGATGCCTCGTTAGCCAAGACACGAGCTTTTTTCATGGTGGGTGATGCGGACGGCAGGCTGCTCCTGTCTGGAGTGGGAATAGACCGCGCTCTTGGATGCGTCTATTGTTGCACGAGAAGAGGGTCAGGAGAACTGCTGCAATTTGTGATGGTATGTTGAGAAGACGCGTAAAGACAAGTCAACAGAAAATAAAGGAAAGCCACATGTCAATGTGACTGTAAAGCCCTCTATTGTTCAGCTACCTATGCTCTCCCTCTCCGAAGGCACTCGGTTTTTCAGAACATTATTCATCGATATAGCACGCCTGCCGAGGCCACGTTATTGGGTCGTGCGAATACTTGAACGACCGAAGCTGAACCCATAAGCAGGAACAACTTACCCTCTCCGGGAGCGACAATATCCAGCAAGGTGCAAGCAACAGAGCCAGCCAGCGCTATAGACCCGGCACCCAGCGTATCCCCTGCGAAAACGGTCCTCAATTAGCCCAGCTGCGACAACAATCCAGGACTTACCTGAAGATGGAGAAAGCTTGGAGCTAGCAGGAAGAGTCAACGACAAACCCATGCTGGACGACAAGTTGCCAAAAGAAGCTATAAACGCCAGGTAAGCACGAACAGTCCATCCAAATGGTTGTAATGTTTACGAACGTGCCATAACGACACTGTTGGCATCAGCCTGGACGACAGAGATGAGGTGGAGGAGGTTCCAATGTTCGAGCCGGGCCAGTCTGATCCCTGTTCAGTGTCAATTATCGAATTTACTAGTGTGCTAGGTTAGAAAAGTACTTACAAGCTTCTAGACCTTCCCACCTGCCATCGACGACGACGGGCTACATGGTCTCTGTCCACCCCGAGTTGAAATAGAAGTCGCGCGAGGCAGAGGTGGTAGAAAGAGATGCACCAGCGACGTAGACGTGGAGATCTCCGTCAAGAGCCTGGGAAAGACGCCCAGGCCAGCATCGCAGAGGCGTGGTCAACCGTTACTCACCTCAGGAAGCACGACGGCTCACTGGGTAATGTGTCAAAGACAACGTTCTTGTGCTTATCTTTAACTCGTTACCTACGCTGCATCGAATGTCAGACCAATGTCACAGTTGCGAGCCCGCCCGCCACTGAGCCAGAACACGCGAATGTCGGGCGACGTTGTAGGGTTAAGTCTGATACTAGTACCAATATGATGTTCACTGAACTTGACATCTCTTCCGAGCTTTTTCCACCTCGACTCTTGGAAGCGCGTGGTTTGCTTCTGGGCAGGCTCCGCAGCCTGACATCTCCAAGAAACAGATTTCTGTCGTTCTCAAGGATGTGTTGGCCGTCACGTACCCTGACAACCCTAAATCGTCCAACGCAGCGAGTCCACGATCGAAGCTGGTAGCCATGGTATGTAATTCGTCCAAACTGTCTCTCTTACTTGGTTTGCAGGCTTACCACCGCCTCTGCGTACGGCGACACACTGGGCTCAGCAGCACTAACTAGTATGCTTGGCGGCTTCTTCCTTGGGCAGTCAGCCGATGGAGCGGCAGCAGAAGGGCAGGAACAACTGTAGGGTCTTTGTTACCTCTATGAAGATCTCGAATTCGAGCACTCCATGGCGTTCAATTCCGCCTTTGTCGAGCAGCCTTTGGCAACGACATATCTGCCGTCAATCACTGTGGTTTGTCCAGTCGTTGGATTGCGATGGGTTGGCGTAGGGCAGTTTCCAGGGCATCTTGGGCCTTTTCGGTGCTGCGGTAAGTGCCTAGGAATAGTGTCTATCCACATATGATTGATTCGTTTGCAGCCCGAACGTGTGCTCACTCTGATAGCAAATAGCACAATTGATGTCCCTGCTGAACTTGAAGATTTCTCCTTGAAACTCAGGCCACCTGTCTCGTTCAACAGGGCCTCGGGGAAGGCCACTGCTAGCGCGCTCGTGTTTTCGAATTGGAACTGGGGCATTGTTACCAGGAAGCTATCGAGGCCGCAGCACGACGATCAGCCGATTAATTGGAGGACATCGTGGAAGTCGCTCGAAGCTGCAACAATTCTGTGCCACCCAGTTGAACACCTGAGCGCAGAAGGAGGACGAATGTGTAAGTTTCATTCGTCGCTACAGATGTGACTAATATGGTTCACAGAGTACCTCTTTCAGTCTCTCAATTGACCTGTCCTTGTGTCCCTTTCCATCTAGTCCGGGTCGTTCTCGTCTGCTCGCTGATTGCCGATTGCTGTTCACTACTCATCACTTCTTTTTTTTTTCACTGCGTTTCGTCTTTTTCTTTTTCTGACCGCAAGTGCATTCCCCCTCCGATAGCATTTTACTTACGTCTCCTTATACTCAGTTGCCAGTATACGTGTTTGTCTCACGGGATATGTTTACAATAAATTTTGTTAAAATTTTCGATGCAAGTGCGGATCGGTGACGCGAAACTTCCTGATGGCCCTTCAGATTCGCTACCTGTAAGTATGTCTCTTCCCCGAGATGAATATCGCCCACTCGAATAACTCGATCACTGTTCCACTGGCGTTCTAAGATGTCGCGTCTAAGCCAAATTTTGTAATCAGCAATCCACTATCACCACTAGTGGTACTCTACAGCCCCGTTTTTTCATACAGTTTAGACGACGCGTACACTAATATCAGCATAACGATGCGTAACGATACCCTCGAGTCAGCAACAATCTTTTAGGAGGATGCTGACGATCCGGGTACATGGCGTGGGTTACAGAACCAGATGTCGTGACGCCTCAATCTTTTTGTCCACTACCTTCTCCCCCAGGCTCTACTCGGCCGCCGGCACAACTCCAACTCGCGGACCACAACCACTAGTACATACCACGTCCAAAACTCACCGAAACAAGAGAGGGGGGAGAGAGAAATGGACAGCGAAAACGAAATATTGTATTACTTTTTTTCCCCCCGAAAATAAAGTGAGGTGCGACTCATACCCGCGACACGAGCGAAATCGGGCACGGGTCGACGTCAGAATGATGTGCTACTACGTCCGACGGCCCGTCCTGGCGCTGGGATAGAGACGGCGGGGCTTCGGAGGGATGCGGAGACGGACACTGTGCGTGGATTTCTGATGGCGGACTGATCCCAAATCCGTCCATAGAACTCGCGACGATGTTCGGACAAGCGTACTGTCTCATCCGCAGAGGGGAACCACCTGGCGTCAGTACAGATTCTCGTCGACGTCGAGGAGGGACGCACCTGGTCATTATCGACCAATTCGCGGAGGAGGAGACGGGAGTTGAGACTTATGCGATGGGATTAGTGGTATGCCCACTAGATGAAGAGGATTACGGTGCTTACACACTCAAGAATGAATTGAGATAACCTGCGCGAAGCATTTATTGGTACTTCATTGGGGAGGGAACGAGCAAAGTACTTACAATGGCTCATGAGGATGTATGGAACGAGGAACGCGCCGTTGGATGGGCAGACGAGAAACTGGAGACAGTTAGCGCGCCGTGGACAAACCTCTAGTAAAACCATACCAGCACGAGAAAGACAGTCACATCAATGCTGATGGAGAGGGAAGGATTGTGGTCAGAATATCCCAAAGCGATGATACTCAAATGTACCTTGTCAGCAGCCCAACGTTGATGACTAAGATAGTCAACCTTGTAATCAGACCACCTAAACTGACGCAACCGTTGACGCTAAGATACCTGCTAGAGAAGAACAAAACCTACCGCCCAATCCCTGTTCTTGACTTGTGAAACAGGTACGCTTGCGAGCCAGCGATGAGAAAATCACAGGCAATCGAAGAGAGATAAAAGATCAGTGCGGAGAGCTAATGCATATAAGGTGAAACGACCACGTAATGGGTGGTTGATAGAGACGACTCACGTTGCTTCCATGTGTGCTTTGCCATCTGGGAGTTCTGACGCTGAATCAAAGCTTGGGTCAACACAGTAGATAGATGTGCATGCGGCCCACGTACGTCTCTGCCAACATAGCTTTACAGCTGTGATGAATACGAATACACTGGACATCGTACGATGCATACCTCCACTGCAGCCTAGTTGAGTCACGTCACGATAGAAGTTACCAGAACAGGCTAGATGGGACAGACCTAGTGCAATAAATGCCAATACGACCTGAAATGTATTAAAACCGCGGAGTAGCATACAGCGCGCCACTTACGATCGGGAAAGTTAACAGCCGATTACAAAAACTTACTAGAGCGAAAAATGAGATCGAGTGTACAACTTTACTGTCTGGTATGGTACTCACATCTCCAAATACGATGCGCGTATGTCCTAATGGGGTGTGGAGTGACGTCAAGGTCATCCCGAGAGAAAGAGGTGAGAACCGCACTGACAATTGCACTCCAAACGCGATAACCGACTGGCGAGTACCAGAACCATTGTCAAGCGGAATACAAACGACATTTGTATGGCACGCTTACAGAGACTCCCATCGATGCCTTGTTAAGGTCCTCGGCCATCAGAAAAGGAGAACAATACTGAACGCAAAGCCGCACCTCGAATGACCTGCAACAAGTCGCGACGTGAATCTTCGGGGGCCACAGGCGCGCTGAGAAAAGCCTTACGACGTGACATAACCCGACATGACGGTATTCCCGGCCCAAATGATGGTATATTGGTATATTGACACGGATACGAGCACTATTTGCGCTGTACCAAGAATGCTGACGGTTGATGAGTCCTTCTCTGTGAATTTCTCAACGAAGATGGTCTACCTCAGGAACGCAACCTATCCAAGCACGATGAGGATGAAAAACACCCGGGGAGGCAGAACTGACCAGGCTCTTTGTGTAGTAGCTGTCTTTTGGGAACGAATGAAAATAGTACCATGTTTGCGCCAACGTGAGGCCGTACAACCTGTCGCGAGTCAGATATTCTGTGAGCGCCATACGAAGAGGGTCATACAAACTACAAAAAATAACACCTAGGGCAAGTCAGCGTCACGATTGTCGCGCAGTGATCGACACACCTAGGAAGTGAGACGCGATAAGAGGGACGGTCATGGCGGGGAGGGAAGGAAGGGGAGTGGAAGGGGAGAAGAGTAAAAGACGGGGGGGATGAGCTGCGAGGCATGGTGGTAGTTGGCGATGCTACGTGCCGCGCTCTACGGAGTTGCTTCGACGATGATCGAAGAACCCAACATCGACGCGAGATCTCCTGGAGAAAACGTGTGCAGGGTCTGCAAACTCAAGCCAGCGAACACCACCGACCGACCCGCTTTCCCTGGCACCAGGACAAGTATCGGTAATACGTTGGCGGTACGTACAATGAGTTACTGAAAGTCCGTGGAACGACCGTCGGGAGGGTGCGATGCTACAAGGAAGTCTCGGTGTCGTACGCCAGCGAGGCGAATCACCCTAGATTAGGAATCTCAACTTCCCACTATCCTCTCGACCATTTCGACCGACAGTCCGAGATAATTGCCAGGCTCGCACAGTTTGCGCAACTCCTCCTTCCCTAGTCCAGCCGAGGCAACTTGC
Source organism: Leccinellum rugosiceps (assembly GCA_038089755.1). Lineage (NCBI taxonomy): Eukaryota > Fungi > Basidiomycota > Agaricomycetes > Boletales > Boletaceae > Leccinellum > Leccinellum rugosiceps. The sequence continues at coordinate 16,042 of JBBPLL010000232.1, read as the reverse complement.
TCGTTCCCACACAGCAACTCGTACAGCGGCACATCTTCTCTTGCACCCTTTTGGCACAATCCGTACACGAGATCGTGTGCCACCTGCCGCCCCATCTTGTCTGCGAGCGCCATCATCACCGCCTCGGAGACAATCCCTCCCTTCGTCAGCCCCAGGTTCTTCTCCATCGCTCCGGGATGTACTTCCAAGCCGGCTACGAGATCAGCCGTGTGCTTCAAGGTCGCGCACGTCAACTTGCATATCTCCGGCAACACAATCCATTCGATTTCCCACGGTCCAGTCGACCGTTCGTGGTCCGCCACCATCGCTTCGTACAGCGCGCTGCAATGAGAACGCACGCTCGCAGTCGTGGCGACGATATAGGCACACGAAATGGGATTGCGCTTTTGTGGCATCGTCGAAGATGAGCCGCGTTGGTCATGGAAAGGCTCAGACAGTTCAGCCACTTCGGTCTGCATGAGTAGTTTGACGTCCGTCGCGAACTTGGCACAGGTCCCAGTCAAGAGTGCAAACAACCCACCGACCTCGGCAATACGATCGCGTTCCGTATGCCAAGCGATCTCGGGAACTGAGAGCCCCAGATGATGTGCAAGTGCTTCTTGGCATAATAGAGCTTTGTCGGCAGGGAGCGAGGCAAGTGTGCCCGCCGCACCGCCAAATTCGAGCACCAGCACCCGTGGTTTGAGCTGCCCGAGGCGTTGTTGGTGTCGTTGAAACGTCGCGAGAAGACGCGCAAGTTTGAAGCCCAACGTCATCGGGACGGCCTGTTGAAGGTTACTGCGAGCAGCCATTGGTGTGGCGGCATGCAGCTGTGCCAGTTCAGCCAAGCCCCCGATGATGTCTCGAAGCGACCCAGAGACGATCTCGAGCGTCGAGGCTAGTTGAAGAACAGTTGCGGTATCTGTTACATCCTATCCAAGCTTCACGGTCATTTCGATCGTATGCCGGTGGCCGGAAGAATCACCTGAGTGGTTGCACCGTAATGAACCCACTCCCCAAGGCCAGGACGTTTGGTGTTGACGCGACGGACGACCTGCTGGACCAGGCCCAATACTGGATACCCAATCTTCTCGGTATCTCGCTTGAGCTCTGCAAAATCGACGTTATTGACATCTGCACAAAACGTACAGATCTCAACGGCAGCCTCGTGGGGGATGATGTCGAGTTCTGCTTGCACGTGAGCGAGACACCCCTCGATAGAGAGATACTTGGTAATGCGTGTTTGGTCAGACCAGACGGAGGAGGCGTCCGACGTAGAGAAGATCTTTTCAAAGATAATATGCGAGCAAGACGTGTTCATTGATATTGGTAAGTGCTAAGCGAGGAGCGATGCAAATGGTAGCGCGCAATGGCTTAGTCATGGCACAGCACCATGTTGAGTGACTGGCCTAGCTCAGTTGATGATACGCACAGGCACCAAAAGTCTCGCATTGCTTGTTGTATCACTCCACCATCATACGTCATTCTTTAGCCCCGTCTTTGACAATAGGTCTTTCAAGGGAGTCTTCCAGTTGAATGGTATATTTTACACGTTCCCTGTGCTCATACAACAAGGATTAACTTACATACCATGAAGCAAGAAGTGACGCGATATATAGCTGATAGAAATGATTCGATTCATTTGGATATGTTAACAATGACCAACGTGCTCGTCGAGGAGCGCAGGTCATTCTCGTGATGCAATCCACTGACGATGGCGCTGCCAACTACCCGCCTCCATGAGCACGAGCGCCTTGAGTTTGGCCATGTCGAATGACAGCCGTGGATCTGCCTGCAAAGCCCCGACGACGTATGATCTGATTTTTTGAGAATGTGAAATGATCATAAACATAAACATGATGCGCAGACTCACATGACCGTACTCTCTTTGAGGGGTTCAATTCGGGCACCAGTCCGAAGTTTCATGCACATTTCATTGAGGGGCATCTTGTCCACGTGCCATAGCTTATACGCACGGAGTTGCTGTGGTCGAGGGGGTTCAGGTATACAATACTCTGGTATAGATGACTTCATTGATCCATTGGATCTTTGCGGAATAGTAGGAAGCGACGCATTGTTCAGTTTGAGGGAGCGAGGGTTAACCTGATACGAGTACATTGCCATTTCAAGGCTCTTTCCAGACTTGGTTGCAATCTCCTGCAGTCTGCCGTATACCATCAGAGCGCAGTGACAATCATTTGCCGCGTCTTGCCGAAAAGCGGGGAAGAACAATAAGTTATACCGAAAATAGGATAGTCAAGCCCGCCCTCACATTCGACCATCTTTTGCGAAAGATTGTCCTCCCAATTGGAGGTACGTACTTTACCCTTGGACAATGTCCTGCCAAGATACATTGCGACCATTTTGGCAAGGCTGACGATTTCCCGATTATAGACAGATCTGAAGTTGTCATCAGCCTTGGTGGCAAAGGTGCCAAGTTCCACAAGCCCCCTGGCTCGAATTCCGAAATCTCGGAAGAGTTTCTCGCCGTCATCTGATAAACAAAAAAGATGAGAGAGCGCTCATTCGCATGTCCAAAAGACTCACTGAGAATATTGGCACCTGTTTTCGGGATGTCTGCGGATTCAATGACTTCCTGACCAAAAGTCGAGATTGGGGTACGGCATTAGGAAAGAATGTAATGACTAACTAAAACCTTCCTGGGGAACTCTGTCGCAGAACATTAGTTTAGAATGGGTCGAACCCGCAGGGATCGAGATGCATACTTTTCATGCTGCTGACTTGAATAAGTAAAATGGTGCGACGGTCGCACAGCTGTACCAGGGCCGTCCGTCTCTCTGGTGTACCGCGTTGCCACATAACGCGCCATTCAAGGTCAAACCCTAGGGGGCTGCGAAAATTCAGCGTGGAATACAAGGCATAGAACAACGATAGCCGTCTTACCCTTTCAAAGTCTGCACAAGACTGTCCGCCTCCCTTTCGGACTTCGTATACACTACGGCTGGGGGGTTTGGGTACTCCATGAAGGAATACACAGGAAGCAACGATTCTCCTTCGGCAGCCTTGTTTCTCGAGCTGTCCTGACACGAGCTCGACGACGTTTCCCTGGTAAACTGTGGCGGCACACGGGACTTTGGGCCATTGCACGTTTTCCGAAACTGATACTGTTCCTGAATATCACTGTCTAGTGGAGACACTGCGTTTGGTGGGTCACTGCAAAAAAGTGTCAATGATTTTCTGGCTTCGAGGGAGGTGTACTCAACTGAGTTTGAACCGCTGTAAATGATCGAGTTTTGTTTTCGAAACTCGTTGTGTGACTTGCTTCAGTTGATTGTCGCGGAAGGAGGCCACCGACTGGTGCTCGATGAGCATTGAAAGCGCGTTTCGTTGTCTCCCGGCCAGTCAAATGAGCTTCAGAGACTGTGACCTTTGTTGAAAAATCATTCAGGAAGAACGGGTGAACTCTGTAGAGGTATGGTGATCTTTGGTTGGTACTAAAGTGTGAACGAAGTATGTTCATCACGACACGTACTCTTTCGAGGTTTGCCGGTTTGAACCTGTGGTCGTTGGAAGTGTTTGTTTGACCGACTTTGTGGGTGCGTTGCCACAGTCGCTGCCATCGAGAATTTCGATGGACCACTCGTCGTTCGAGCCGGACATCGCTGTTGCCCTCAATCTGACGCGTTCTCTGCACAACAATTCATGTTCCTCAACGAACGCGAAATGAACATTGCTTGTCACGTGATGGCGTTCGCCGCCGTGCTAAGTTCATCCTCCAACTTGAACTTGCATGGGGTCACGTCGAATCATTCAAACACAGATTGCCAAGTGCATCTGAAACTCATAACTTGTCGTTCACCCAAAGCTCACCCACTAACGTACCTGTGGATACGCATTCCTGGTCGTCTGGATTGATATCGGAACTGTGGAAGCTTTCCATTGCCAAGGCAAGTTCTAACATGATAGTGCCGGATCGTGGAAATGCTGGAAATCTTGGATGATTTGAAAAATTACAGTCTCATAGCTGTGAGTGTGTGATTTTTCTTCGACAAGTCCTGGTGTTGATTCATGATTCTCAGGCAATTAGAATCACTGAAGAGTCATGACATAGTCTAAATGACTCCGCGAGAGCTTTCTAAGTTGCATGCTCTGCCAGGGCGGATGATGCGCATGCCATTTGCTTGTGTTTTCCAGTATAGATCTCATTGAGTATTTGTTTGAATCCATCAGATTGCATCCCTAGTGTATAGATCAGTGTAGTATGAACTTCAAGGGTTATCGCAGATTATGTAGTGCTGGAAGGGTCGATGGCCAATATATTGATCTTCTTTGAACGGTATGTACCGGCGTTCACACCGTTATCAAGTTCCCCGAGATCCATTACTAATGAATGTGTGATCTAACGAGAGCGCATTTTATCAGTAATTACCGTTACTCAGGCTTCCGTTCGATTGAGAAACACTTTGCTCTTTTCTAGGATCAGGGATGCCGAAGATCGATATCAATCGAAAAATGCATGGCTAGGCTGTTGCCATGACTGACTCGGCTGCCAGTGACTGGCGTGACTCATATCACGGCTATTTATGCGCTCCGTGAGTCTGGTGACTTGCCCGTCTGGTTCTCGGCGCTTGCGCGACAAGATAAACGGAACTAACATTATCTTCAGGGCCTCGATCGACTCACTCTTTCCCGCCCTTCAGTTGCATTCCGCTTTTTCTCTCTTGGTACATTTTTCTCGCTAGAACCTTCCCAGCACCCCACGGGGAGACAAAAATTCCCTGATCACAAAATCGACTTACTGTCATCTCGTCTGTCGTTCCTCTCCATGATAAAACTGTTCGCGTTTTTTTCCCCCCAGAAAAGTGAAAAGATAACATCCGCGGACCCTGACTTGCGGGCATCATGTTCGGAGACGACGCCTCTTCTTGTCCCTTCGGCTCCTGGCGTCGAGCAGCCCTTCAACAATGACGTTGCGGGGAGCAATGCCATTATCTTTTGGCAAGAAGTTACAACGCTCATCAGATATGCGCTTCCTGTATTTGGGTTCGTGTTTTCTGTTTCTGTTCGTTAGTGTACGTTTTTGCTGAACTAGATCTCGAAAGTACACACGTGTTTGAGCACAGTATTATCATGTCCTCAGTGATTTCTATTGGACATATATCTACGATCGCGCTTGCTGCGGCCACGATCGGCTTTATGACGGCCAATGTTACTGGACTCAGTATCATCCAGGGGATGTCCTGTGCATTGGACACTGTCTTGCCGGGTGCATGGACATCAGGCCAGCCACAAATTGTTGGACTATGGACTCAACGGATGGGTATGTTCCAAGACCACCAAATAAGCTCGCAATGTCTAACAGTCGAGGACAGTTGTTCTGCAACTCATCGTATTGATCGTGAGTTCGATGTGCTCATCTAGAAATATTATAATCATCACAATGCGGTTAGCCTATTTATGTAGTCTGGCTCAACGGAGAATCCCTCCTTCTCGTGCTGAAGCAAGATCCAGACGTTGCAAGATTTGCGGGTGTATACTTGAAGTGGGCTTCATTGAGTCTTCCAGCATACTCTTTCAACTGCATTTCTCGGCAAGTTTTGTTCCTTTTCTCCCTGCGATGAGCTAACGACCACATCCAGCCGATATTTCCAGGCACAAGGTAAGTGTGATGCTTTTGCGTGCTTCTGTGGTACACTGATTTCGACATCAAGGATTGTTTGATGTTCCCGCGCGTATTATTTCCTTCGTTGCTCCTATAAACATCCTTCTGAGTTATCTTCTTGGTGGGTTATCACTAACTTACGATAATATTATGGGACCTGATGGCGTACATATCTCAGTATGGGGCCCTGATTCAATACGCATTGGGTTTATTGGAGCTCCGATTGCGACGTCCATCTCTTATAACCTGATTTCTATTGCATCCGTTCTCTATGGCGTGTTCTTTGTGCCACGGACAGCTTGGCATCCCATCTCGACCCGATGCTTCAGTTCTTTGGGTTCATTGGCAAAGTTGAGCGTGGGTAGCGTTGGTGAGAACATATCTATCTTGTTGGCATTGTTTTACTAACACACGGGTGCAGGTCAAGTAGCATCGGAATGGTGGTCCTGGGAGCTCGTTGGACGTACGTGGCATGTCTCTTCTAACTCAACCCAAAAGTATTCATACCAATACACTTAGTGGCTGCCAGCTTGTAAGTGTTAGTGACGACCGCCGGTACTCATAACGAAGAGGATTTTTGTAGCCTGGGCCCCATGACGTTGGCATCACAGTCTGTGTTGCTGTCTACGATCTCGTGTACCTTCCAAGCTCCATACGCCTTGAGCATTGCCGCTTCTGTTCGGTTAGCTGCAGTTATTGTATCCCATGACGTGTCTGACACCTTTCAAGCATCGGAAACCTCCTCGGTGAGAAGAAAGCGAACCGTGCCGGTGTTGCAGCAAATGCTGCCATTTTTCTTTCCATCGCCTTGGGGGTGTTCTTAAGGTCCGTGTGTTCTTTACTCGACGTACCTGTGGATGACGGCTATTTTCAAGTTCTATTCTTGTTACCTTCCGAAAGAGATGGGCATACATGTTCAATAACGATCCCGGTAGGCGCATACGAGTTACTCCCCAGGGTTGCTGAGTCAAGTCTGCTTTCCCCAAGATGTTGCCGCTCTCGTAGCCGCCGTACTTCTTGTGGTGGCAGTCGTACAAGTATTCGACGACTGGGGCGCTGTGATTTCGGGCATCCTGCGTGCACGGGGCAAACAGGTACATGTCGAATCACGTCTCTCGTGATTCAGTGACTAAAGAAATTGCATGTAGATGTTGGGTACCATGATCAATATCAGGTAAGCTTGACGTCTTTCTGGATCCGAATATCATTCGTCAGTAATGACCGGTGGTGTTGGGGAAGTGCATACTACTTCCTTGGTTTTCCGATCGGTCTCTGGTTGACGTTCAAACATGGATGGGGTCTCTTTGGGCTATGGTGGGGTTTAACAATTGCGATGGCTTGGGTTGTGATTTTGGGTACCTACCTCTGTCAGACGACAGATTGGAAAAAGGAGGTAGAGAAGGTGATGGCACGTTTGGAAGCTGACAAGGGATATCAACAGCGCCAGAGGGGTGACGCTTGAGGAATATGCTCACACGAAAGGATACGATCGACAAGGATTCATGATTCCATGAACGAATGCTATGAGTGAACGATATGAATGTAGATGCGTGTTTTGTTGACGTTGAAACTAGGACAGGAGCATGTTGATCGCTTAAAAGTTGATTTCGGAGTAGGATGCCGGTTTTTGGACTTGGTCAAATGGAAGGGCCGAGTTTGTTGTATGCAAAGGCCTCGCTGCCACAATACAATCCCGTCAACAGTCAACGATACTGTTTAGGGGAATCCTCAGTCACGACTGTGGGTAAGGGAATCGACAACCCTGGTCCCATGCCCAGATCTTTACTATTGAAGTTCCGATTGTGGGTGTGTTGCCCAATATCCCATATCGGCACAATCACTTCCCAAGGTTTAGTCGGGTAGCCAAGTTCGGGTGTCAGTAGCATTGATATATTCCTGTGGTCGGACATACCTTGTTTTCATTGACCCACATCGTATCAAGCCATCCTCAATTTCGGGCCAGAAAGGTATTTGACATCTCCACTCACCTAGGAAATCTGCGTCAGGTCTTGTAGTGTTTGGATATACTGAATATGTGAGAGCTCGCAGCGATTACGACCAGGATTATTCGAAATCATTGACACCAGAATGACACCATTCTTATCTATCCGATTCTCTGGGAACCGGGACCCTCCTTTCTAATGGTTACTCGGTTTTCCCCGGGCATTGAACCTTGTTTGCTTGTCTTTCATAGATCAAGGATGCCCTCGGGGAGAAGCACGGGAAGCGCGGGTGTCTCCGCGATATGCTCACATCTCGTATTCGGAATTGCCTATGTCTAACGGTTGTTTTAGAGCGGCCTTCCCAGAAGGTATTAGGAGTATATTCTTATGAGATCTGATTACGCGGATCATACTTTACAGATACTCACCGAGACACCGTGAACGATGGTGTATATAAATCGCTCGAGTACCCTATCGACCTTGGCTCGACCTTTGAACAAGAACGGGAGATTCTTTTGGCCGTGGTGGGATTTTTAGAACAGGTTATTCCACGATAGCGCACTTAGAAATCGAGGAAACCTTGACAAATGATGGAAGCCTTGAGTGTGTTCGCCAAGGAGCGGCTTTTCTCCGAGGGGCCAAATGAGTGTGGACCAACGGAATTGTGATACAATCATGGTAATGGGATTTTGTACGTTAGGAGGTCTGGGCGACCTAAACCCCTCGTCCACGGTGAGCTGTGGTGGGATTAAACCGCAGTGTTAAGCGAGGTGAATGACCCTCCGACGGGGGGAAAAAAACCTGCAGTGGCAATTTATTCGTCCAGCCTCTCGGAACAGTTACGATGATCCCCTGCGACCGCGAAACGTATCAGCGTCGAGCAATTGGTATGTAACGAATGTATTTGGTACTGGTCGGGAGTAGGCCAAGACACTAGGGTCCTTGACTCGCGTAAGATTTCCATGGGGAAAAGAAGACCCACGTTCAACGGATGGGAATCATTTGACTCATCAACACACCAAGTACGCAGTGTGCGACAACTTGAACTTCCAATCGACTTTGCCGCCGCAGCACATCTTTCGAGCCTTCGAGAATCGAGAGTCGACACTGAACGTTGAACCTTGGCGACGTTCTACCCTGATTTCGCGAAGAAACCTCCTCGACAGATTACTCAGTAAACTCATCAGCCGCGGTGCGCCCATCCTTGTTCTTGACTTATTCTGAAAGCAAATGTATAGAGCCCTGAGAAACAGTCTGTCGTGACCGTGTGTTTCACCCTACGATGTGTCCTGAAACGCGTCGTGTGTAATATGTATGTCGGTTGGGCGCGGTGGGCGGCTCGGCGGACTTTTCGTTGCAAATTTTCAATTCTTGTATGTAAGTTGCCGCTGCTTCTTCCGTTGTCATTTCCATGTATCATCGTTATCATCGGCGGTCACTACCGATTTTGATGGCGCCGCCGCAGTTATGACCATGAGGACTTGTGGGGTGAGTTTTTGCAACCACCGGCGGCGTTTGCCAGTGGTCAGAGGTCTCCGACTGAGTCTAGATCAAGCGCTAACCTGAACGCTACTATAGGTCGGACAGGGGCTGGATGCACATGCATACACCCGTGGTAAGCAGGTACTCAGACCTCGCGGAGGTCGCACCATCTTCCACCCGCGCCCATTTCAAATACTTGGAGCATTTGTCTCGCATGGTCTTCAAGGGGCCAGTTTGCATGGCATACTTTCGGTAGGGAAGAAAAGGCCCCGCGAACGTTCACACCTGCGGCCCGGCCAAGCATTGGAACGTGAATAATTTCACGATTCTCAGTGGGGAGCACTTGTTAATTTACTAAGGTAATTGCGCTACAGCCGACTTCTCTTTGGAACCGAATTCATGAAGACACGAGTGCTTTTGCGCCGGTTCACACTGGAGCTTCTGGACGGGCCCGTCGGTGTTTAACTCTTCCGTTTAGACCTATCCTTTTTCACCGCGGGAAATCCCTGAAGCAACACATGCAACCGAGTTTTTTTCGGCCTGCAGCCGTGCAGTCAGAACCGTTCCGGGTTCCACCGCCTTGTTAGTTTTTCTCCTTCGGTCGTTCCGCAATGCTGTTGGAACCCGGAACTTCCATGTGGACATTCGGGACGGGTGCGTTCGGGTTGACTGGTGCAGTCCTGTTTCCGATACGCTCATCGATGGAGAAATTTGTAAGGTGTGCATGTGTACTTTATCAATGGCAATTCATCAAGGGAGCCTGAGCGCGCCTGACTTTTTCCTTACGATCACTGGAATCATCAATCGATCGGGAACTATCAGTGAAACGGCGCTGGCTGATGTTCGGCGCTCGGATGCTTTACACACTCAGACATCTTCCAAGAACACAAAGGTATCATTGCATGACCAGAACAATGTGATAATACAGAATGCGTAGGGTATAAGTGCAGTACTACAGGGAGAACTTTCGATACAGTGGGATCTATGTTGTTTCCAGGTGCACGTAACAGGGCCCATCTATGCATAGCATGTCTATAGTTTTGAGATTGCAGGTTGCATTTTGTTGAGATACGCCGATGCCACCACACTCCCGGTGTCCTTGTTGATAACCTTGGTTTAACGTCAGGATTTTTGATGCACATCATACGAGTTTCAAAGCTGCTTACCTCACACCGAGCACTCATAATGCGGCCGCCCATGGCGATAGAGGTACTGATAATTCGGAGACATGACCCACTATACCAGTCAAGGTCAGCTAACGACTTTCCCCGGATAGAATGAATAACTCACACAGGGGCAGGAGAGTGAAAGACGACATTCATGGCTTGAGTTACGCCGACACCGTTAACGTTTTGCATCAAACCCAGGGCAACAAGTGGCGTGCTGCAGCAGTTATCGATCAAGAACGCAATACATCCGCCATGGAGCATTCCTGCCCCGTTCAGCATGCCTGTGGGAATTGCTGTCAGATGGCCCCTGTGGTCATCATGTACATATAGAACGACTGACTTTTATCGACGACCACCTCCGCAGTCGTAATGGCCTCTAATCGACCTTGCTTGTCTTTGCTGCCGTACGCACTGATATCAACAAACTTGACCGCTTTGGCAATGTGGTGGCCGAAACACTGTTCATCGCCAGCACCGTAGGCAATGAACGTGTTCAGGATGAGCTGCTTGACGTGAGCTGAGACATTTCCTTGTATCTGTGATGCATCCCCGCAATTGGAAAGCAAAGCGGGATCAACCCAGGCTTTCCGTGTGGGTTTTGAGGTGCCACCGTAGATGACGGACGTGGTAGACGAGGAAGGGGTGGGGGTATATGGTTCATAAGCAGCAGAGGCGGCGCTAGCATACACAGGGGAGGTTCTTGAAGACATGAAGCCGGGGACAGAGAAGGAATGGATATCGCAACGAAGCAAAAGGAGGGGCCGGTATTTATCCAAAAATTAAATCGGAAGAAACTGAAATGAAAATGAGTTGGGATGGGCCACTTGGCTAAAATTGAGCCGATTTTTCGTGAGTAGCGGAGTGCGAGCTTCCACTGAACTTCTTGATCCGGAAGTCGAGCTGGTCTTCCCTTGCAAGATCTGAATAGATCCGGGTGCAAAAGGAGCCCGTATGCGGGTTTTGGACGAATTGGTCCAAGGGTCGTCAGTAATGTTGACATGTCGCACAAAGCAACTTGGTGACGACAGCGAACCTGGCAGGTTAATCAGAGGCAGCCGAGTCAGGAGTGCGCCATCCGACCATCACGTAGAACGATGTGGCGAAACGTCCTCTTGTTAATTCGAGCGTGCTCCTCACGTTGAGAAAAGGGAGTCGCCATTGCGGTCTGGACGGCCGTCCGCGCGAACCTGAGAATCAGACGATCTGTCCCTCGACAAATATGAATGTAGTCCATCCGTAGACGAGTCCACAGTAAGAATTGCACTGCATGTCCGGATGCTAACGAGGGAGCTCCTGGATTCAGCGCAGGATCGAGGAGATTTGCCAAGATGTTCCCAAGGGGGACACGTCGTGAAAGGCAACTTGAAGCTGGCGTGCGCCTCATGAAAATCCGGCGGAACAGCTGGACACTGGAGCCTAAGTGGTAACACGTAATTCCCAAGGGTAAGGAACAACCTCCCACGCCGACCGCCGTCAACGGATGGGATGATCAATTACCCTTCACCGTAGTCCAAGGTGAATCAGATTCTCGCACAACCTCGAAAGCTCCTCCACGGCCAAATTTCATGTTCCTGGTTCATATCTCTAACGACCGTGCCTTCTTCAGTGAAAGTTGCCAACAATATTTGCCAAGAGATCTCCTTGTTATCACTTTCACAATTCGCCCGCCATCTTCCGTACCAGAATTTACGAATCCGTATCTTCCATGGACACAAAGAAGCTTCTCCAGCGCCCTTCAAAGTTGCCCGTCGCCGAGGCCGCGTTTACCTTGTTCTTTTAGTTGTGACGCATTTGCGGTTGCCTTGTTAACGAAAGTGAGATATGTAAATTCGCATGCCGCTATTTCTGGCCCCGCGTCCAGCCGAACCTCGCCGACGACGACCTAAAGACTCTATACCCTAACTCCTGTCTCGACGAGACAATAAATAATGCAGGTTATAAAAAGTTGACTGCCTTCGACTCTACATATAGCGGTCGATAGGAAACACTCGAGGAACACGGATCAACGTGTACGTGGTCAATAATAATTGTCACAAAACTGGAATCAACGCAATCCGCGCTAACTTAAAGTACGCCACCAGTACGCACGCAGCGTAAGAATAGCCACGGCGTAACTCACGCGGGATGGGTGAGTACGGAATGGAGACGTCACTGAAGGTACGTTGGTGCTCGAATTCACTCACGTGGCAAGGTCTCGGAGTGGGAGGCAAGTGAGTTCATTGACCTGAAAACATAATATCTCATATTTTTGGCCTGCAGATCCCAGAAATAGCAATTCGAATCGGCTAGTTCTTCGAAGCGCAGATGAGTCCTATCACAGAAACTGGTTACATAGTTGACCTAGACCTCGACGAACTTGGGCTTTGTTTGTCACGGCTTACAAACGAGCGTCTCGCTTCGATTTACCCTGCAACTTGAAGTTGACATGGCAGCTGAAAAACCTTTCTCAATGCTGAGTCAAGGCCAACGATTGCGGTACTTACCAGTACAATAATATCTCCACTCGGCCCGGGGCGTTACATAGACTTCACAATGCCCCAGAATGTTATCATCGTGTCCTTCAAGTTGGCTGTTGAAGGAGTACCTTAGGGACCTGAAACTTGGACAGCGTTTCAATTGCCATTGGAAACATGCCTTTTCCCCAAGGAGGTACAGACGGATTTGTATATTGTCGCATGCTATATGATCCGCGAATGTGCCGCGATATTTGATTTAATAGTTAGCTAAGATAACAGACCATGTAAATAATAAAATAAAATAACACCGGTATCGACGCGCGTCCAGGGCTCATCGCAATCGACGCGCACGTCTATTAACGCTTCACAAGCAGCCACTACGACATGGAGACTTCCTTCGCGTTGACTGGAAAGGGATATGTGATCGTCGCAGCGGACACGACCTCAGCCCGATCCATTGTCAAAATGAAGAACGACCTGGATAAAATCAAGGAACTGAGCTCACACTTGCTCATGGCATATTCCGGAGAGCCAGGTTTGTCAGATGCGTACACCATCGCCGTCTCTGACGGCGACCGATCATTCTGTTTTTCTTTTCAGGTGATACTATTCAGTTTGCCGAGTATGTCGAACGAAACATTCGCTTGTACCAAATTCGCAATCTCTACCCTCTCCGACCATCCGCTGCCGCTTCGTGGATCCGCCGTTCTCTTGCAGAGTCGCTTCGATCCAGACACCCCTATTCAGTCAACCTGCTCGTCGGTGGATACGATCTAGCAGACCACAAGCCGAACCTTTACTGGATTGATTATCTGGGAACAGTAGTGGAGGTACCCTTTGCCGCGCACGGATACGGGAGTTACTTTGCATTGAGTTTGTTGGACAGGTGGGCGCTTGAACTGGTTTACCTGCCACTGGGGGCGATGCACTGACGTTGTTCTCAGATATCATAATCCGGATGCTTCGCTCGAAGAGGGCTTGGCCACGCTCAAACGTTGCATCGATGAGGTCTCCAAGCGATTAGTAGTCAGCCCGGAAAAGTACAAAGTCAAAGTGATCGACAAAGACGGTGTCCGGGAGGTCGAATTGTAGTATTTTCAACGTCAGTCGATTGTGACATGTATAACTCGTCCATCCACCATGTGCCACCGCTACCACCCCAGCGTGATTTTTATTCTAGGATCCGAGTGCCGTCGTCCATCCGATCACCGCCCATGATCCCGTCTGTTGTTTCGCCAGGGTCAAGGACAGATCACATTGTGCGAACGTTATTGAATTTCCCGGAGAAAAGATATTTTCTTCTCGCGCGTCACGACCCTTTTGATGCGCGCGATCACGCCTCCAAGTGACACAACATCTTTCTCCACGTCCGATCTCCGCATTCTTGGTCCCCAGATACTCTCAGAATGATCAAATATGCCATTCTGCCCTGGCAAAGCATGTCAACAACCGGCTGTACGTACTAGCTTGGCCTGTGTAAATGCGTTGCAGGCTGGGAATGTCCGTCAGACTCGGAAGAGACGATCCTTCTTGATTGGTAAGCTCGCTGCAGAGGTGATATTCGTTGTGATTATTTCCCTGATGCATTTATGCCACAACGAAAAACACTTGAAGAGGCAGACAGGTATGACCTTTTTCGCCCCAATGTTATCAAAATCATTACTATCCAGACAATAAACGTCGTACGAGGCCGAAGGAAACCAAGAAGGCGCTGTAATACTCACGGCGGTGGAAAATCACCGGTCTCCAGTCGATTGGAACGTATCTTAGCTTTGGGAACGTCCAGTCAGATTCGAGCAGATATATGCCTCGGAACCGTGACACTCATCTGACCGCTGGGAGTCCTCGCCACATGTTCCATTGGCAGCACTTGCGAGCGCCTGGCATTTTCATAAATGCATCAGGAGGGCACTGCGCTGTGCCTTCCCTGTGGGGTCGCCAGCCGAAGAACGCAGTGCGATGGGCGGCCATTGCGGTGCCTTGGAAAACGCGAACTGGTGTAACTGATGTGCGAAGGTAAATCTTGTAAAGACAGTCTATTCCTAACTCCGTGAAAAAGCGGCGGGGAACATTGTTCAGGACGGCCGTTGAGTTGACCGCCTTCAGAAGAATGGCCACGATGATCTCACAGTGGGGAGGTCTGCGAACAATAAGGTAAATGTGCGTAAACGTACGCAGGGCCATCATACAAACGTGTGACGCCGGCTTGTTGGGGCATTTGCAAAATCGGGGATGCGACGGGGACACAGGGGCAGGCTAGTAAGTTTGTACGTCCTGCATAGGGTGGGACAAAAATGGATTCAAAAAAAAGTGTCATGATTATTACCCTGCCTTCCCCAACCGCCAGCTGAGTCGTACGCGAAACGGAAGGTATAGTGCATGGAACACGTCAAGACTTGTCTGAGCTTGATCTCATACTACCCCTGTCAGGGTTCAAGGACGATGCCAGCTACAATCTCCCAGAGAGGGAACTTCGACCAGCGTTCGTTTATCGAGTCGCCTGGGGAGCACCTCATGGCCGGCCACTGACAGAGACGTTACGTTTTGCCTACACAACACTTTTATCCTTCGGTGACAGAGCGGTCGTTACTCGGCGGTCATACATCGTGATAGTCGCGAGGAAGTGCCCTGTCAATCATGGTTCCATCAAATTTAATCTCCCCAACCTATACAAACGGCGATTTTGCTTGGCATTCAAGTTCGGTCTCGAATTCTGCGCACTGAAAGGTCCGCACATCACGGCCACACTTCGTTATCCCGGAGGCGTGGAACACGGACATCCCTGAAAAATCGCCTGCAGGCAATGAAATCCGTTGCTTGGAAATGCACGCGCTCCAGGTTGGATCTGTCCGAACAAACGGATATGACTTATCGCGATAGCTTCGATCGAACACGACGGATGTGTACAAGTATGTATGTCTAATCATCGCTATCTACCTGCAATTCAAGGTGTCAGACACCATTCCCGGACGAGCTCGAGGACGTACCGTGCTTGCCAACCTGGCTCTTGTGCGCGACGCAGCAGCCCTGGTCGAGGTCCGCCCAGAAGGCGCGAACGACAACGTCGCTTGTTGTGCATTTTTCGCCTTTGAGGTCGTCGTCTTCTTTGCCGGTGGTTTTTTGGTAGTCGATTGACTGTGCGAGGGGCAAGGGCGCCCGTATCAGTCAGAGGTTTCTAGAACGAGAACCAACGTGGATCACCTCAACACCGCAGCCCTGCTCGCCTTCTTCGTCGGGGCTGGCGTGGGCTCTTCATCCTCGTCATCAAGTTCTATGACTTCTTCCGATTCGCTCGCGACAGCCTTTCCTTTCCTTCCTTTTGCTGGTGCCTTCTTTGCAACCGCTTTAGTAGCGCCGGTCGTCTTCTTCGAAGTCGTGGCCTTCTTTTTG
>JBBPLL010000231.1:0-33213 GCA_038089755.1 Leccinellum rugosiceps | reverse complement strand
GGGCTTTTCCAAGAAAAACAATTTCGAAAGAGGCGGGGCTCAATTTTTCGTTCCCCCCCCCCCCCCCCCCCCCCAATTTTATTACAGAACTCGAATCAATGATCGATATAGACGATCTATAGTATATTGAGAACCTGAACACTAGATAACTTGAAGTATGTTGCTCAGAATTCTTCTCTCTGCATAGGGTCTAAGTGATATATAATTGTGCCACCGTCTGGTTTGTCAAGAAAACGTCTTCGGAAAAACTCAAAAGCGCAGGCAAAACAAGATGGATGACGGAAGGATAACGGAAGGTTTGGAAAAATACCAAAGCAAATCTGAAATGCTCTACGACTCCGGCCCAGGCGCCTTCATATGCTTGTCTTTGATGTGCTCTTTCAAGCTGTCCTGGCGTGAAAAAGCCGTACCAGCAGGACAATACTGGCAGGGGTACCGGATGGGGTAGTGGGTATCCACATGTCTAGGTATATTTCCACGTTTCATCAGCTTGTTGCACACTGAATCCGTTTTTTGATCCAGCAACCGACAAATGATCTCCTCCTTTGGCCCGCCCGAAACCTGGTGTTTCTCTCCAAGGTGACGAAGGAGAGCTAATCTGGTAGGTGAGGAGTGGTTGCATTGGACATCCGAACCCTCGTGACACCAGGAACACAGGTATGACTGGCTGACCGAGGATGTCGTTGGAAGGGTCTGGGAAGGAGATTCGACATCAAATGAGGGGAGATGGGAACTACTGGGAAGTGCAGAGAAGTCCAGCGCCAGGTTTGTAGAGCCATCAATTGCGCGACTTTCTTCTTCCAGCTGATCAATGGACCCTGTTAGAAGTTGATTGTCAGCATCCTAACAAACGGGTCGGTCAAAGAGCCAGCTCGGTTTCCACATCAGGAATACCAACCCTGTCAAACTCGGCCTGCATTATGTTCGCCCATGTTTCGTCTGCTGTCGATGTCCACCTGTGTGGTCTTAGCGTTAGCCAATTTGGCCACTGTATGCTGGTATGTCGGAAGAAACTTACGAATTCATGTCGAGGCTTAGACCATTAAATAGTTCGCTACATGAGTATTGTCAGAACCCATTCCGCTGAAGAGTTGATGATTTACAATCTTGACGGCAGGTCTCTGTGATCGCTTGCTGTGAGCACTCCTTCGGTGATCGAGTCCGGGGATGACGGCATACTTGACTTTCCAAGGGCTACGGGGATAATGGTGACGTTCTACAAGGTGTGCCCCGTTTGCATGTACTCGACATTTATCACCGTGCTATCCATATATAATCGTCGGCACACCCTGCCAATCTGAGTGCCTTGGCAAAATATTGGAATTTTCCAGTGGAACATTGAGACCAATGGTATGGTCGAATTCCAGATCTGGAGCACCGCAAATAAGCCGCACAGAAGGCTCTGCTCGCCAACCGTTGGTTTTCTCTGTGGAATATGACCTTTTGCAAAGGAAGACACGTGACTACCGAATAGTCGGTGCGTCCGACCTCCAATTGCCTTAATGATATAGAAAGTTCTGGTGATGTGCTGACCAGGGCACGTCGAGCTGGAACTTGCCATCATACTATAATTGCTCCTCTGATGGACCTATGTCCCTCTGACTGACCAGGTATCGCTTCAAATTCTTGGGACTGACGCGCATCGGGCAGATCCCGTCATGCACCTTGTTTCACCTCCCAGATTTGGGATCGAAGATCCATGCGATGCCTTTTCCTGTGGACTGCCGACCCAACGCCGCTCTTTCCACTCAAAGTGAGGGTCAGTACTATACTTTGCCTCCTCACAGAGGTTCACTTGTCCCCTGTTGTTGGGCTACGCAACAGGGCAAAGTTTAGCAGATTTATCCCGCTGCGAACCCCACAAGTATGATGTCATAATGCACGCAGCTCTGGATGTAACACATTTTCCGACTGCGCAGTATCGCCGTGAGCCGATCCTCTGAGACTACTTTATGGGGATAGAATGCCTCGCATTCAAGAATGAGTCAAATGATTTCTATGAATGCTGTTCCTTCTATCGTCGTTAATAGTATGAATGACCAGCTTCCCAGTGGTTCGCTACCGGCTGCCCAGTCATGTGGATAGGAACGTCCGGAATGGTGGCAACTTATCCCATAGCTGTTTTCAGGGAAGAAGAATGGTTTGGCGATCCTGTTTGCGATTCGAGGTGAGTTACGCCGTTTGCGGCCGTGCAGTATCTGCTACTGGGTTTTCATTTACGTTCACGGCGGCAGTACTGGTCCAGATTTCTGCGCGCTTCCATTTCTTCCCCACGATCCGTATGGAAAAACCACCGGATCCTATCAACTGGTACACCAGCTGGCAGAATACGGCCATCATCGATGCATCATCCCTGGCCCTATCTTCTGCCACACTGCTTCACGAGCCACTATTGTAAACAATCGAAGGGGGGAGAAGGTGACAAAGAATGCTGTAGACTTCTGTGTTCCATCCCAGGCGATGCTGTCGGGGCCTCTCACCATGTCCGGATCCAGGT
The DNA here is from genome assembly GCA_038089755.1 of Leccinellum rugosiceps. NCBI lineage: Eukaryota > Fungi > Basidiomycota > Agaricomycetes > Boletales > Boletaceae > Leccinellum > Leccinellum rugosiceps. Next base: position 30,716 of record JBBPLL010000231.1, on the reverse strand, counting down.
ATAGTGCCTCATTCTATATAATTTGCTTTGACCACTGTCTGCCGCGCGTTCTAAGATGTTGTGAGACGCTACACTGCAGGTCGGCCTACTCAAGCCATCCGTCCTGTCTCACCCGAATCAACTTGCATCCCGGGACAGGGAAGAGAGGGTGCGAGAGGAGAAAGGGAGGGGAGAAATGCTTTATCGGACTTCCATCTCCCCTCTAGAGCTTGTCCAATGTGAATGACGGATCTACCCCAACTTCAAACTCTACCACTTGAGTGTATCTTGCTGCTATGAGCATACCAATGGCCAAGGTACATAACGGGGACAGGCATATCACGCTGGCGTGGTGTTGCCAGTTCGCCTCCTCCAATGCCACAACCAACGCTCACTGGCAACAGGGTCCGGCCGTGCGCAGTGCGTGTTCATCGTGGGGGCGACCAGCCCATCTTGCCTCCTTCGGCGTGCTCTGGGACTATGCAAGGATGTGGATGGAGGTCACAGGTCAGCGGAGAAGGGGTGTTGATGGTATCAATTACTTCATATCCCCCTTGGATCGAGAAGGTTCCGATGGGCGGAGCGGAGCGATGACAGGGAATGTAAGTTTCGCCAAGGACGGTTTCTTATACAATTGAACGGAGTACTGTTACATTGTGTTTGTACGGGTACAATGGATGGACAGCATCTATTCTACTTTGTGCTTGTCTTTTTTGTGTTTCTTCACAGAGTCATTGCGAGAGAAGGTTTGACCACACTCTTCGCAGATAACTCTCAAGCCAAGGTGGACAGCGATGTGACGTTTGTACCCGCTTTTGCGGAGGTTTTCACCGCAGAGATAAGCCCCGTTTGTCAACCACAAACAATCCAACCTCATGCGATCGGGGCCCCGCGGGCCGTGCCTATCCCATAGGTGGACCATCAAGCTGTCCAAGTCAGCAAAGCCTTCGTGGCAAGGAAGGACATGTTCTCCGAACTGGGAGACAGCCGTGGACAGCATGCATCGAAGCACGTCCGCTTCTGCATCTGTGGCGGCCCTACAAATATCTGTTAGCGACATAAAGAAAAACGATACGAAAGCCACACTCGGCATTGGAAGTGTCTCCTGCATTCGGCTGGCTTGGGGCTTCTTCGTGCTGCAAATTCATCCGTATCAGCGAGAAAGCAGGGGTGAAATAAAAACCTAAGCTTACCTCTTGCTCTTGCTGCCAATGAGCATTGTGTCCTTCGTCGTTAGTGGAAGAGCCTTGATACGATGATGTCAGATGCTGGGATCTACGTAGAGGTGGTTAGAGTTGGGAGGCATGGGAGGTGGGAGCGGGGTGTGCAGGCTCACGGTGGGACGGATGAAGACATAGCAGCTTGATAAAAGAGGAGGGTGGGTGGAACCAGGGGAGAAAGAGTAGTGTTGAAACAGGTTGAGGAAGTGAGCAAAGCCACGTGTTGAAGGACCGACTTGTATTAATTCAAAACCTGCCAACTATACCAGTTGGAGGGAATGCACGCCGCTCGGAAACATTTGTCGGAATACGGCGTCGGCACGCAGCTTGAATATCCGGCAAGCAGGTCCGGATATGGGGGTGCTAGCTCTAAGTCAGGCAAGGGGTCTTGCCGTTTTGAACGCGGAATCGTACCCCACCTTCGGCTCGTCCGCGAGCCAGCGCAGTGGAGGGGTCGGAGCATGCTGACCGGCGGACGATGACCAAAGTGGGTGCAAATATGTTCTGTATAGTCGGGAAGTTAGAGGACTGAAGACTTTGCACAGCGGGATGTCCTATGAAGAATGATCCAGAAGAGAGAGAGAAGAGCAGGCGGGAGAATCTTTCCAGGTTCGCACCTCACATGGTTTGATATAGGACAGGTTCAGCGCCAATCGTTCAATCAATCAATCTCGGTTCCTTGTTCTTGCACAGAGCGCTTCGATAACGCGGGAAATATTTCAGGTCAGCTGCGTGTTGCCCTATCGGCATCAGGGGTGACGCCCTTCGTTCGCCTACCTGCATTCCAGCTTGCGAATATCAACTCCACAACTTGAGCGTCAACTTCATGTTATTCACCTGGATGAAATGATCTATGGTACGTGCAACATGCACCCCGCCAGTATGATGAATGAGCGAATTCTAGGCATTGATACTCCACGGTACTTCTGTAGGGGTAGTCATTCTGTAAAACATCAGTGTGAGAGTTAGTTCCGCTTCCTGCCAGTGATATTGATCACCCAATTCCGACTGAAAGTATACCTCATAGAAGGCACACACCTGGAATACTTATGTGCTCTCTCCATGGCTAGCCAGCGAATAGCAAATTATCAAGGGGACTCATTTACGAGACACATTCAATGTGGCCGATCATGTCGACTTGGCACCAAGGGAGGAAGAGGAGAACTACAGCAAAATCCACGCACCTTCCAATCATAATTTCAGTACATGGAAGTTATTTATACCAACCGAGGGCAAAATTCCGAACGACCAAGGTCTGAATTACGAAATGAGTGGATCTAAATGACTCACAGTCTTGCACGCCCATGGACTTTCGATCAACTAGTTGATCCGTTATCTGGTGAGCCAGTAGTAATTGGCAGAGCACCCGAGTGCTGAACAGGGTCAAAGATTGGGCCTGGCACCAAAGACTTGCATGAATAATGTTTGAAAGTAAAGGACGAGTACATATCTCTTCGCACTGCGCACTGACGGGGGTCCTCGTTTGCAGCAGGAGTACACGTGATTCGGGCAAGGGTTATTTGGGTTGTCGCGTATATGCCAGTTGAGACCCAAGGGTTCGCTGTGTCACCTCTGCAGGTAAGATCGATGTGTCGCAAGTCAAGAAGCAGAGGTGAAACCGCGGTACTCGAAATTGTGGCGTATTATTGGAGCACACTCCAATCACTTGACAACAAATTCACACAACAGACCAACGACCTCCTTCACCTTCACGCAAACTCTGTGGTTGTGGTACTTGAAGTTTTGAACAGTTTCGGTTCGCCTAAGCAAAGTAAATTTGTATGCTTCACTTTCCCGAATGTATCAAGTCTGGCCCTCAAACCTTCCCTCTCTCAGGCAGACCCACTCTGCACACCACACTCGCATGGCCTTCTTCATATTCGTGCTCTCCTCCGAAACCTAGCTTGTAAAGCGACTCCTGTCGAGGCGACTCGTCCCGGAATCCGCGCAATAGCATCGAACCTACTTGAGTCGTCAAAAAGGCTGGGATTTGTAGCGTGTTGGCTGCGACGATCAGCCTCCACGCGACAGTGATGAACTTGATGGTGCACACCATAACATTCTGTTGTACGTGTTCACAGAGTCATCTTCCTCGCCTGCGTACATTGGTACATCTTTACCGGCTTCCCTATCATCCTTTTCGTGTTCTGGAGAGGAAGTGATCGCAGAGTGTGTTCTGTCTACAGATGGTGGGGCATACCATTCTGTGACACCCATTGAGGAGGGAACGCTCTCCTGTCCGGACGTGCACGATCGCGTGTGCATCGTCTTTGAGGCCAGTCTACTGCCCTTGCTTGCGATCTCGAAGTTGAGCAGACACTCGCGTTCGGTGGCCGTGGCCATTATCGTTCTCCAGTCACCACCATCGCTAACACCTTCTCGTCCTGTGGCTCGTCGTTGTCTTCCTCCACGGCACCACGCCTCTCGCTTGTGCAGCTTGCTCGAGTTCTTTGTGAGCTGAACGATTGTGAAGACATGGTTTGCTCGTGCGGGGACTGTCGATTCCGATCATGTTAGTTCACATTTGGCTACGCAGATGACGAAGACAAGTACAAGGACGTGGCCGTGGTCGAGATTGATATGGTATTTGAGTTGGGCACAGAGCCGCTTTTGAGCTTTGTACCATGTGAGTGGACAATTGTGCGCTGATCGAGGCGGTGAGTGCAAAGTTTTATAATGTAGGAAGGTGGTCCTAATAGTCTCTTTTTGCTATATATCCAGTTGATCGAGGGATAAAAAGATGGGCTTTGCAGGAGGGTTAAAACTAGACTGTTCTCCGGTCTCCTTGTGAGTGTTTTGTGTTTTCCCTCTTTCGGCTGTCCTTTTATTTGTGACTAACCTCGCTCCGTACCATTTTCTTTCACTTTTTTCTATGCTACCATGGCCGCGCTACAACGGGTCTCGCTGAACAATCGATTGTTTCGCTCCGCGGCCGCGATGGTGGTTCTGTTCCAGCATCTCAACAGTCGATCCAAAAAGTGGTTGGGTGTCCACTCAAGTACTTTTCGAGATGTGGGGAAGAGTTGTAGAAGTGCATCATCCAGGAGTATTAAAAGGTGTACCGTGCTTTCTTTCTTTTTCTCGTGCTGCTTTCTGTACACATTGGTTGTGTGCGACTGCTTTTCGCTCTCCCTAAATACTATCGATATAGACTGGTCCTTGGCGAGTATCCTTTTCGATAGGGTTCCGTCGACACCGTATCAATATTTTCCATCACCTCAACTCGCTCTGAGAATCGTCCTTGTCACAAAGGCCCACCCGGCAGCCACCGACCACTCCTGTTCATCAAACCCATTTCCCCCCTGTTCCCTTCCCGCTCGCCCACTGAATTATCATTCACAGGCACGCCAAGCAGTCCAATGTGTCTTTCTATGTCGACTACGTCTCCCTTGACCACCGTCAGATCATTGAGCGCGTCGTTCCAGTTGGGAGACAGGGTCAACTGTCAGAGGAACCAGCAGTGCCTGGGGAGTGCCCCTATGCAAGACGGCATGTTGAACAAGGGTTTTCCGTGAGTCACCAAACCTGCAGCAAGCTTCTTACGCTCCTTGGTCGACCATTGCCTTCCAGTGACTCTTCTTCAAGTCAACGAGGATCTTCTCGCCAGCGTTCATGTCAACCTCATCCCACATTTTGTAGTGAGGTATATCTCCCCTCAAGTATTCTTTCCGAGGAACTTTTTGAACTCTCGTAAATTCTTCAAAGGTGTGCTGGCCATAGATTCGTCTGTTATTCGATGCAAATACAGAATCCCGGATAAGAGGATGTTCTTGTAACTGAAAGACTATGTATCGCCTGCTCTCCTTGTCCCAGATTCTGATGGTGATGATCTCGCTCGTACACGATCTCAATGAATGGCCAACACCACTCGTCTCATGTCCACTTGCAGCGCGTATGAACTAAGGATACGTGAATGAGTCACGTTTACTACCCGCTGTTGGCCTCACCACACTCTTTCCTATTTCTGTCAGACCCATGACACTAAGTTATGAGAGTAGAACTAATTGTGCTGTGCTCGGGGTAAAGATTTGGATCACACACACTATGATGACATCACCAGGTTCTCCTCACTGGAGGTTGTTCAGCTACCTGAGAACCTTGCACTGTCTCGTCGTGGGCATCGTATGTTTGAACGTGATTCAAGTCTCCATTTGACGGAGGTAAAGACTCGGAGCGTCCACCCAATTTCTGCTCCGGTCATCGGCAATACGTCTCGGAATAGGTCCCCTTCCTTTTGAATTTTACCGCCGAAGAGACGTCTACAACGAGGTTTAGTCTTATACAAGGCGAACAGGGGGAGTGCAACCTGTCTTCCACCTGAATTTCTCTACAATATTGTGGTCGATGGACCGGGTCAGACTTGTATGCCAATTAGGGGGGGGTTTCCTCTGTGCTGCAGGGTCACCGGGCGGGAGAGAAGGATGGGATGGGATCGATGAAAAGAGACGATATGCACACACACCAAGTTCTAGAATCCGGGCTTCATTTCATTGAATTCGTGGTTCAAGTTAGCAGATGCCGCCTTTGCGGCTGACTAAGCTGCACAGCGTTACCAAATATTTGTCACTCCGTCCCGATCGGACCGATCATCGTGGAACGGTAACTTGAACGACATTCTTGCCTCAATTGTCTGGAACGGCGAGACAGGAAATATTTAGGCACAGTTACCCCAAGTTCCCTTATGTCGCCTTTCGCTGTAATACTGCCCTGCCAATTGTAGTCACACTAAGTACGTCCTTCATTTACCTACAAGATTACGGTGACTCACCAAGCAAGTTTGGCAACCTGCATCGAGTCGCGCGGTCGACACCCTCGGTTGACATGTACAAGGAACCACTCATGGTTAGAAGTAGAAATTTGTTAAATATAAAGTACGACATTCACAAAGTAGTGTAGGACTTAAAGTACGCAGATATCTCTCCTGGTGCTCGTAGGACGATCCAATATCATATGTTGAAAAAGAATAGCTCAGAAATTGAATACGCAGAACCTTCGAATAAGAACGCGCAGTGATGATGAGTGCCAACTGACACACTGATACTTGGACGCAGACTCACCATCAGTCTCAGCTCCTCGGAAAGATATTCAAACGGCGGATATTCTTGGACCGCGACGGCCTCAACCCCTCCGCTTGACCCAACATGTCGTCTGTCTGTTGTAACAACTCGGTATACTCTGCTTGGAGATCCGCAAATCCGTTCGGGCCCGAAGCCGCCGCCTTCTCCGAGTCCTGGGCGATCCTGCGTAGAAGTTCCGATTGTTTTTCGATTAGCTTCTCCAGCTGAGAATAAAGCTGTTGACCGGCAACCGTCACTTTGAGGTCCTTCTCCACCTCGATCATTCTTTGCCGAAGTCGCCGAGCTTTACGCTCGCGCTCCTGGAAAACTATACGTCGAACAAGCTCCTTTGGGGGATCAACGTCGCCTCTGCAACGAGCTATATGGGCACCATGATTGATCATGGGCTTCCAGTATTCCGTCCGGAGCTCCTCCAATCTCTTCTCGCCAACCTCCGAGTCAACTTCATCCCACATCGTCGTAGTGAGATACACCTTCTCTAGAGCCTCTTTTCCACAGAGCTGTCGAAATGTTCGGAGATACCTCAGTGGAGTAGCTGCCATGCGGTTGTCCGTTATTCGATGGAAATATAAAATTCCAGACAGAACCTTGCCCTGGTCATAACTGTGGTGAAGAGACTAGATGTCAGGAATAGATAAAAATACCCGATAGAATACACGTAACCTTGATTTGAGCCACCCGGAAACCATGCTCAAAATACCACCTTCAGATTGAGACTCGTGGTCGAACCCGGGTGTATCTACCAGGACCACGTGTTGCCTAGCCTCCGCGTCCCAGTATTTGACAGCATGGACTTGACTCGTAAACGACTTCAACGTGTGACCGACACCCTGGGTGTCACGTCCACTGGCCGAGTTTATGAACTAAGGGAATATGAGCAAAATCATATCTGCCACTACTCTCGGTTTCCTCACCGCACTCTTGCCGGACCCTGTCGGACCAAGGACACTTTGGATTTGTCAAGTCAGGTATTTTACCGCGGGGGATTATGCCACGCACGCTATCACAATATCATCTGGCCCTAGGTCCCCTATGGGCGGCATCACAGGAGGTTCTTCGGCTGCCTGAAGAGGCCCTTCGGAAGATTTTATGAGTTCTTCATTCGGCCGGTGATGGCCAGCAGAGTCGAGGCCCATCTCCAGTTTGACCATTTCTTGCTGAATTAACAGCATCTTGCGACCCTTCTGGAGAAGGATACGTCGAATAAGTTCTTTCGAGGAACCATCGCCAATCCTGCAGCGAGCTATTTGCGCTCCAAGATCGATCATTGGCTTCCAATAATCCCTGCTGAGCTGATCCAGCCTCGTCTCGCCGATATCTTGGTTAACCTCATCCCACATTGTCGTGGTGAAGTAGACTTTCTCTACAGCATCCTTTCCACATAGTTCTTGGAATACTCGGAGGTTCTTCAATGGTGTACTGGCCATGCAGTTGTCCGTTATCCGATGGAAATACAAAATCCCAGAGAGGAGGATGTTCTTCTCGTAACTGTGAGAACGGGACAAAAGTCAGAGCGCGAACTAGTACCGAACATTATTCACTACCTCGAGCTGAGCCACTCTGATATCATACCCAATACCTCAGTGTCGGATTTCGAGCTGTTGTCAAAGCCTGGCGTATCCACGAGGACTACGGGTCGCCCACTTTCCTTGTCTCGGAATCTGATGGCGATGACCTCGCTTGTACACGACTTCAAGGTGTGACCGATGGCATGTGTCGCATGTCCGCTTGCAGAGCGTATGAACTGAAAGATGTGAGCAAAACAGAAAACCTCCAATCCATGATGTTCATCTCACCGTACTCTTGCCGGAACCCGTTGGACCGAAGACACTTGGGATCATTCAGCCGTATATCTTCTGGTTATTAAAATGTGTATGCCGCACGCTATAACGGTGTCACCCGATTCCAGGTCCTCTATGTTCACAATCTCCGGACTTTCATCGGCTGCGTGAGGAGGTTGGTGACGCGCATCCGTGTCAGCCGGGAGCGGAGAAAGCGACATTGCCTGGGATTCCTTGGGTGGCCGAAGAGGTCCCTCATTCGTCTTCGCGTGTTCCTTGTCCCAATGGGATTGTTGTCCAGCGCCGGTCTGGGCCGGAGCATCGTTGGTCATCAAATATCACACATAGAATCTCTCTCGACTACCTGAGATTGATGCTCTGAGTCGGGCAAAGACTGTCTGCGGACTTCTGAACGTCGTTGGGTTGTCCGAAAGTTGTACCCATTCTCTGACTGAAGTTGGCTCTCTGTCATTGAGGAGTGCCGGACTCGGGTTGGCCCCGTATGAGCTGGCGGTTTGGTGGTCCTCGAGTCGCTCCGCTTTCCCCACAATAACAACTGTTGCGGCGCATGATTCCAAATGGCCCGGAAGATGTTAACAGCAACCTTACCGACGTGAGCATTCTCTGGGCTGTAGTATCAATCTTGGAGTTTGAAGAACGGGGAGTGCAAGGTGCGTCAATCTTACCTCACGAAGCGCCCACAATAACTGTCCTTCTATCTGCAGGTGGCTTGACAAGTGATAGCATGGGGCGTGACTGGCCAAGATCCAGGGTTCCGGGTAGATGCAAACTGCCTATGGGATGCGGTGAAGAGAACGACTCAGGTCATCGATTCCGGTGCAAGGTTGCTGTGGGCCGTGCACATATCCACAACCATAATGGAAGGATTTTGCAAGAATCCCGATAGGAGTGATAGCCGACTAGGCGATATTCCCATTTTTGAGAAGCTCCACGGCTGCATGTAAGGGATCGGTCCATGGAGGAACTGAAAAGTAGCAAGAGTCCCTAGAAAGGCGTGGTAAGTCGCCACTCGAAGCCCTGACATAACGTTGGACATGAGGCTACCTCCAGCAATGCATAAACGACTTCCATCCCTGGGCCAAACGGGACTCAGATCTCTGAGTCGAATCGGTAAATGAACTATATCCGCAGTAATACGTTTCGAGCTGAGATTAATTATCGGCTAGAGACAGTGCACGCCCAACTGTGCCAGTCATTGAAGCATTATTCGGGCGATTCGGATTTGATATACATCAATTCCGCAGCCGATAGCGGCTGGGCGCTAATAGTGACCCACACCTATCTGGCCAGTAACCTCGATGCTACGCAGGGTTGCGGATTCATGTATAATGAACTGACGATGTCCCGTTAATCAGTGTCTGCCTTGGTAGATGACGTGGATCTACAGAGCGGCGAGTGCAAAAGAAGTGAGCGCTTGCACGTATGACGGTGGGTAGCAAGTGACAAACCCTTTCAGGCGCCTCGAGGCTTCTAGGTCCTTGCTGGGGGTTGGTAACTCGATTCTGCTTGTGTGCCTGAAAGCTGCGAGACCATCTCCGGTGGCTCGGGTACACGTTGGTTCGCGGTGGACAAGTGCGGTGAAGCCGCCGAGGCCGACTCTTCTTCCTTCATCCGCCATAACATGACATGTCCACCGCGGATCCAGCCAAGATTGTACTACGCACACCTTTCTCCACTATATCTGGTCATCGTCATCCTGCGGTAAATATACCAATTCCAATTCTCCAGCACAGTATGCCCATGGGGGATCATGATGACACGAATATTAACGATCCGTCGACTTCAACGTCTCAGCTGTACGATAGAGACGATGAACCCTATCAATAGGCACATGAATGTTTGATGCCGACTCACGAGTTGCTTGGGAATGAGACGCTTCATATTCATATTCTTGAACCAAGGCAACTTCGACTCTTGCATTTGACGCAACCTGTCGTCTACCTGTTCCCGCAGCTTAACGTACTCTTCCTGAAGTTGTGCTAGAGCCTCTGAATCCGAAGTTGTCGCCTTCCTTTCCTTGGTGATCTTCTGTAGAAGCTCCGATAGCTTCACGACCAGCTCCTCGAGCTGAGAAAATAGAAAATGGCCAGCAACCGTTTCTTTGAGTTTTCTCCCCTCGCCCATTTCCTGCTGAAGTTGCAGAACCCTGCGCTCGTCCTCCTTCAGAACGATATCTTGAATAAGCCTCTTTGAATCGTCGATGGTACTCCTGCATTCATACGTATGGGCTCCCTGTGTGAGCATCGTGTTCCAGTACTCCGTCTTGAGCTCTTCCAACCTCCTCTCGCCGACATCTGGGGTAACCTCATCCCACATTGTCGTAGTGAAGTATACTTTGTCTAGAGCGTCCTTTCCGCACAGTTCGCGGAACATTCGGAGATTCTTCAGGGGCGTACCGGCCATGCGGTTGTCCGATATACGGTGAAGATACAGAATCCCAGAGTAGTTTGTTTTTGTCGTAACTGCAACGACGAGGACGAACGTGAGAACCATCCGCTGATGAGCATCACACATTACCTCGAGTTGAGCCACTTAGAAATCATGGTTAAGATGGAGAGCTCGGATTTAAACGGGTGGTTGAAGCCTGATGTATCCACAATGACCACGTGTCGACGACTTTCCTGATCCCAGAATTTGACGGCGATGACCTCACTTGTACGCGATTTCAATGAGTGACCGACGACATATGTTGCATGTCCACTCGCGGAGCGCACGAACTGAGCGACCTGAGTTAAAAAAAAGACATCCGATTCATGGTTGTCTCACCGTGCTCTTACCAGAGCCTGTTGAACCAAAGACACTTGGGGACATCAAGTCAGACTCCATTTCACTTTCGAGATTCAAATCACCCACGCTATGACGATATCATCTGATTCCAGGTCTTCCATGAGTGCTATCACAGGGGGTTCTTCGGCTACCCGAAGAGATGCTTCAGGCAACTCCGTAGATTCTTCGTCCCGTTGCTGCTTGCCGGCAGAGGTTTCCCTAAGCCCTTTGTTCAACTCCACCATTTCTCGTTGAATCCGCAACGGTTTGTGTTCTCCCTTCTGGAGAAGAATACGTCGAATAAGCTCCTTCGGTGAATCATCATCACTCCTACAACGAGCTATCTGTGCTCCCAGATCGATCATTGCCTTCCAATAGTCACCGGTGAGCTGATCCAACCTCGCCTCGCCGACAGCCTCATCCACTTCATCCCACATTGTTGTAGTGAAGTATACCTTCGCTAAAGCGTCATTTCCGCATAGTTCCCGAAACATTCGGAGGTTCTTCAACGGGGTATCGGCCATACAATTGTCCGTTATCCGATGAAAATACAGAATCCCGGAGAGAAGTATCTTCTTCTTGTAGCTGTAAGAACCCAGATCAGAAATGCGAACCAGCGAACATTACACATTACCTGGAATTGAGCCACTCGGAAATCATGCGCAATACATCAGTGTCGGATTTGAAAGTGTTGTCAAAGCTTGGTGTATCCACAAGCACTATGCGTTGCCTGCTCTTCTTGTCTCAGAATTTGATGGCGACAACCTCACTTGTACACGATCTCAACCCATGGCCAACAGCATGAGTCTTGAGTCCACTTGCGGAGCGTATGAATTAAGGAACATGAGTAAAGAAACCTCCAATCTATGATGCTTGTCTCACTGTGCTCTTGCCGGAGCCCGTTGGGCCCATGACACTGATGGAATTGAGTTGGACATTTTGTTATGTGAGACTATATCACGTACGCTATCACAAAGTCATCTAGCTTCAGCTCCTCTATACTTACTTCCGCAGGAAGTTTTTCTGCTTCCTGAGGAAGTAGTTCGCCCACGGAAAGAGTGCCCCAAACCTCTCTCCCTCCAGAATTTGTCGGGTCCACGACACTTGGCACATTGAGTTTTTTATTTCGTCGCCCAAGATGAGAACCTACCTAGCCATTTCGTCTCGACCCAGCTTCTCTGTGCTTATCCCCGCCGGAGGGCTATCCATCATTTTATGGGAGACTTTGTCGGACTGCAGCTCTACGCCCAATTGAAACATAGCATCCGAACGATCTCCCCAGCCCTCCTCAGAAGATCCTCCATTTGTCCGAGAATAGCGCACTGCGCACTGCGCCGCAGAATCTGTCTGTGTCGCCAGAGGGTCCTGCTTCGTAGGAGGCGTCGGGGGGTTCTGCATATGGTTCCGCGTCACAGAGAAGCTCTGGGCCTGTGTTGCGTAGGGCTTCTGAGACGGTGTGAGCTGCGACACAGTGGATGTCTGAGGCGTATAATGTGGCACCTGCAAAGATTCCTTGGTCCTTTTGAAGAACTTCTCCATTCGTCCCCCTCCGTTGCTTGGTTGTCCCTGGGTTGGCTTCAGGCCTGTGTCTCCAGTTCGTAAGAGGCCCCTGGTATCCAGAATGAGATCCTGGAATCGTCGGTGATTCAGGCTCAGGGGAATAGCGCGGCATCGTGAAAGATCCGTTGTGAGCTACGGAAGATCTTCGAACTGATTCAGGACGCTGATTCTCCACAATTTGTGAACTAGGTGTCTTGCTCGCCTTAGAGTCACTCCGCTTTCCCCAGAAAAGCTATCACAAAGGATGAATTCAACCGGCATGCGCCGACGAAAAATATGAACAAAAACGCTACTGAGGTCAACATTTTTACCGCTGTAACCCGGCTTGCACTTGATAGTATTGCCTTTCAGTGTTATGAAGAGAGATAGATGGGAGTAAGAGGAGCCTGAGAGGAGGGTTCTAGGGCAAATATTGAGTCGTTGCGTAGACCCACTGCAAACCGCGATGCGCGGGGCCCATCTGGAATACTCATTGGCCAACTACTAGGTGACGTCGAAGGACTCGGCGGAAATCATGTCGGGAATACCCGGAATCCCTGGGTTTGTTCATTTTGTGGCCCAAAGATCAATGACGCCCAAAAACGCGTTGTTCAAGGCGATGTCTGAGATCATAGCCATCTCATCATCAGCGGCCACCAGAAGCTAGCCCTGACAATGTCACAGGGACCCCAAGTTCGTGTAAACGAGTCTGCCACGGCAGATAGTATCTGCGGAGCAGGTAACACCGCGACAAACGTGTCACTGCGGGCGTGTGTAGCGTGAGTCGGATTATATTCCACTTCAAGTTAACCTCCACGGGGTCTCGGAGCTCAGCTCAGCTCCGAATGACCTATCGCTCAGGCTGCTCTTAGAAGTGCGGTCCATGGCACTCATAAGAAGACTGCAGTACTATATACGTTACGTACCCATGGAATCCAATAGTACAATTCAACAGTCAACAATGAAACGAAACGATCCATCAACGTCTGAACTGTCAAACGGAGACGATGAACTTCGATTCACACATGGATATTTGGTACCGACTCACGAGTTGCCTGGGAATGAGACGCTTCATATTCTTGAACCAAGGCAACTTCAACTCTTGCATTTGACGCAACCTGTCGTCTACCTGTTCCCGCAGCTTAACGTACTCTGCCTGAAGTTCCGCCAGTGCCTCCGGATCCGAAGCTGCCGCCTTCCTTTCCTTGGTGATCTTCTGTAGAAGCTCCGATTGCTTCGCAACCAACTCCTCGAGCTGAGAAAATAGAAATTGGCCAGCAGCCGTTTCTTTGAGTTTTTTCCCCTCGCCCATTTCCTGTTGAAGTTGCAAGACCCTGCGCTCGTCCTCCTTCAGAACGATATCTTGAATAAGCCTCTTCGAGTCGTCGTCGCTACTTCTGCATTCGTATGTGTGGGCTCCCTGTGCGAGCATCATGTTCCAGTACTCCTTCTTGAGCTCTTCCAACCTCCTCACGCCGACATCTGGGGTAACCTCATCCCACATCGTTGTAGTGAAGTACACCTTGTCTAGAGCGTCCTTTCCGCACAGTTCTCGAAATATCCGCAGATTCTTCAGGGGTGTACCACCCATGCGGTTATCCGTTATACGATGAAGATACAAAATGCCAGTGAGAAGTTTGTCTTTGCTGTAACTACAAGAATGAACATGAGAAACATCCACTAGTAAGGATTATGCATTACCTGGAGTTGAGCCACTTGGAAATCATGTTCAAGATGTCGAGATCGGATTTATATGTGTCGTCAAATCCCGGCGTATCTACCAGGACCACGTATCGCCCACTCGCCTTCTCCCAAAATTTGATAGCGTGGACCTCGCTTGTGAATGATTTCAATGAATGACCGATGACACTCTTGCCAATTCCACTGGCGGAGTTTATTAACTGGGAGCATGTAAGTAACCGATCTCCACTGTACTTTGTTCGTCTCACCGTGCTCTTTCCAGCACCTGTTGGACCCATGACACTGGGTAAAATTGGGTTAGACATTTCGTCAGTTGAGACTAATACATTACTTACGCTATCACGATATCCTCCTCCTCTAGTTCATCTACATTCACCTCCGCAGCAGGTCCTTCTGTTTCACGAGGAGGCCCTTGACCATTCCCTGCGTGATCCGTGCCCCCATTGACCTGAGAGTCTGTTATAGACCCCACGGCCGGATGGAGAGGTTTTGTATCCATCTTTCCCCCGATGGAGCCCGAAAAAGTGGCCTCGGAGTCTCCCCCTTCAAAATTTGTTGGGTCCACGACACTTGGCATATTGAGCTGGTCATTTCGTCGTCCAAGATGAGAGCTTACCAAGTCATTTCGCCTTCGCCCATCTTCTCTGTGCTTATCCCCGCTTGATGTTCTGTTGCTTCCTGGTGAGATGGCTGGCCTGTCCCTGCCCCGTCCACGCTAGCCCGGTATTGTCCCGTATTGGACTGGATTGAGCCGGTTAGCTCCATAATCTCGGAACCCAACACACGCGGTTCGCTATCCATCGTTTTTTGGAGAATTTTGTCGGACCGCAGCTCTGCGCCTGATTGAAGGACATCCGAACAGTCTTCCCAGTCCTCTGCAGAAGAATCTCCATTTGTCCGGGGATGGCACGCTGAGTTATCCTGACCCGAATCCACAGGGATTGTCTGCGTCGGAGGGCTCTGCACCGCAGGATCTGTTTGGACCGCCAGAGGGCCCTGCTTCGTAGGAGGCACCAGGGGTGTCGGGGGTTCCTGATGCGTATGATTCAGTGGTATAGAGGAGCTCTGGGCCTGGTTCTGAGGCGGGGTAAGTTGCGACGCAGTGGATGTTTGAGGTGAATAATATGGTACCTGCGGAGGTTCCTTGTCCCCTTGAGTAAATCCTCCATTCATCTGCCACCATTGCTTGGCCTTCTTCGGGTCGGCTTTAGGCCCGTGTCTCCCGCTCATAAGGGACTCCCCAGAATGAGATCCCGGATTCGTCTGTTGTTCAGGTTCAGGGGAAGAGCACGGTGTTATGGAAGATTCTTTGCGGGCTACGGAAGATCTTCGAACTGACTTGGGACGCCTGTCGTCTGCCTGGCGCTGATTCTCTATATTTTTGGGACACAGGACTGGCGGGATGTCTGTTTGAGGAGGCGTTTTGGTTCCCTTTGAGTCGCCTCGCTTTCCCCATGGTAAACGCTGTCGCAGAGGATGCATTAAACTGACAGCACCGACGAGAGAGGTGAACGGAAACGTTACCGCGGCCAACATTTCAACTGCTGTAACTGCACTTGGTGGCGGTTGAAGGTATTGCCTTTCAGTGTTATGAAGAGAGATACGGAGGTGAATTCTAGGGGCAGAGATCGAGTCAACGCGGTAGAGTGTGTTGCAATGGGAGACGGTGACGAGGTTACCACACCCCACTGCACGCTGATGGGGCGTATCTGGAACAGGGCTGTGGGCATTGAACGTGTCCGATAGATCTAAAGAGTGTGGCAGTCGCGAGGCAACTCGTCCACATCCAGGATTCCCACGGAAAGGTCGACCAATTTCCCAGTGTCGACCACCCAATTTCATCCCCTCGCGAACTTGTATCCCCAATATTCCTGGCAGCTTTATAAACCGCCGCTCCCTTGGGCAACAGATACCACACTTGCGACGAGTCTCGACGATATCCAGATAGCAGGACTGCGTTCAAGAGCATACGCGGTTCGACCTTCCAGTTGAACGACGATAGATGTAGTGGTATTGTATGTTTTCTGGACCATATTTTCCGCGTTGAGATTGTACTGACTCACAAACCAGCTTTGGTGGGTTCTTCGGGAAGTGGGAAGGGTTCGGTATGGCCGTTCTCTCTACATACCGGTTGAGATTCGACGCCCTCGCAGTTCGTGAACGACTTGACCAAGAGCGGCGTTCCTTCGACCTCCCACAATTGATGCGAACTCACCGAAGAAGCGAGGTCTGAGTTGGGGTCTCTTCACAAGAGAGCATCGTATTCGTGGATTACATTCCTTTCACTCCGGCCGAAACAATGGAGCAGACAAGCAGATCAGGGGCAACTAGCCGAACGACGTGAAGTAAGGTTTTCTCAGCGTAGTGGATGTGGCGAAACCCACGGCTCATCTCTCGTGGAACCATCTACGTGCATAGAGTTAACACTGACCCGGACCGCGAACTGCGAGTACCTTCGTCGGTACTCTTCCAGAAACTGTATGCTATCTTCAGTTACGAGGACAGGCTTGCCAAAGACAAAATCGACCGTCATCGTGCGGTATTCCAGACACAGTTGCCCGCACGAGCGTGATTCAATCAGTTCCAACCTTTTCCGACAAGGCGATTCGGAGACAGCTTGGAAGGTTGTGGTCGCACTTTTTTTCTCCTGCCACACGCTGATCGCGATGGCGGGAATGTACTTACGAACTTTTAATTTAGCCTTTACTCGAAACATAAATACCACCCCACGCCGCATGCTCATAGAATAATACCTCATATCCACAAAAGTGGCAGATTAGAACTCGGGAGATTTGAATGCAACCTTGAGGCAGCTGCACGTAGCCGGTCACTTGCATGCCCCCAGTCACGCCTTGAGGCAAGGCAGCGTGATATAGTCTCATCTCAACAGCCGACCTGTCAAAACTCCGGTTCAGACCCACACTACACGCCGCATGGGCTGGTGCAGTATCATTCCACAGGCATGGAACGTGTCTAACGACTGCAGCTCGTCAAGAACCTGCAACACAAATGCAAGGCAACAGTCATTCGAGTTAGGGCAATAAGCATGATCGGAAAGATTGTCGGGTCATCTGGGCCCTTATGCAGAGTCGTGGAGATGTAGACAAGCAGGATATCTCTGGTTCAACTCCATTAATGTTCAAGGTTCAAACGTTCAACTTCCGGCCGCGATTTTGGCCTCGAACTTGCTTCCAGGAATTCCCGCACCATGTCCCGGTGTTGTGATTCTTCATCGGTAATGACCCTGAGTAACTTACAGTTGCTCTAGAGGGGGGCGAGTCAATGATGATTGCTCGTGCCACTGTGAGCAAGTGTGATCATAGATCAGTTGGTTCCAACCACGTGGTTTCAGTGGGAAGTGGCCACTCGTAATAAAACTAAATACGTTTCGGAGTCAATCGCATAAAAGCATTCTTTTCCATAGGGCCGATAGCAACGAAAAGAACCAAACGTACAGCGATGGCTCTGCACATACATATCATCATGTGTTTTGAAACTTGAAACGGTCATGATCGTGGACTCATGAAAGAACACATTAGTTCCAGAAAGGAAAGGAAATAAAATTAGGTATACTTTGTGCGGCGGTGTACATATTGTGTGACGAGTACTTGGGATCCTCGTCGATACATCTGATCTCGCTATTTACTGACCAAAAAATCGGCACTCCCAAGTCACGAGTGGCACTGACCGACTTGACGAAGGTCCCTATATTGATCCGGATGGGTGCGAAATGGAAACCTAGAGAGATTGCTTGGGCTCGAGCCATCTCATGGCCTCCGCGAGCGTGATCGTCATTCAACATTGCAACGTCAACCGCCGACGTTGGTGTCTGTAGAGGGAGTTCGAACTGCTCTTCCCACAGACAAGCACAAACGTACCCCCAAATCCTCGTCTACACGAAACGACCCTCATGCCCTATTTGCTGGCATGTCGACCATTTCGATTCCACTCACAGTTGCTTGGTCGCGGTGTTGTAAATCTTGTTGTACTAGTGGATCGCCGTCGAGTGCACCACGAGAATCCTTGGTTGACCGAGAAAGCATCGAAGAATCCGTGACTAGATTGAGGTCGAAAACTTGCTGTGAATAGGGCAGCGATTGCATGCTTCGCAGGTTCAACACGACCCGTTGCCCGGTGGCGGCGACAAGTGGGTTAGAGCTAACGAATCAGGTCTGATTCTCAGAATTAAAAACTCGAAATGATCATCACTCACACCAACATGAGATTTGTCAGCATACTCTGTATAACAGTAATCGGTCAGCTGGGTTGGGAACACAAGTTCAGTGGTATTTCACCATTGAAAATATAGTCCCGAGAAGAACCCGATGATTAGCACTGTCAACCGACCGAGAAAACTTCTGCGGAGACAACGACTCACTGAGACAAGATGCCTATCACACCGGTTACGGTGGTTGCCTATGTGTAAACACGTGAAGGGTCCATCTACAAGAATGATAGGACGTGGAAACGCACAGAAAGATATAGAACGGCTGGAAAAGCATCAGTTCATGATGTACGAAACAAAAAAAGCCCTCACCATCCACCGCCAGAGTACGAAGAAGCGGTCGTGGATACTGGATACATTGCGTCTCCTTGAAGAGCTTGCGAAGCGAGATGGTCACCATGAAAAACACGACGCCATCAAGGATAAGTCTAAAGGATTATCCCGAATGACGATGCTCAGCAGTGGTCCTCACGTTCAGAATACACTCACGATATCGAGGGCATAAGCCACTGAAGGGGTGCCAGAGGTTTTGGTGATTTGAGATTCAGTTATGGCACCAGACTCACATTGTTTTCACTTTTGGAGTTAGCTATACCAAGCATGGGCTATCACTGAGGAATACCGACATAGAAATGAAACGATAATGGACCTACGAAATGTTTGCATAACACAGGCGCCGGTCTCCGCAAGATATATGAACGGAAGATCTTACATAATGAGTTCAGCTGAACGCCTTAACTGAAGACTGATACGCACCTCGGCCTCCAAGAAGCACCATGTCATAGATCAACATCCCGGAAACCACGCAGATGTAGACCACGTATGCAAAAATCAGGAGGATAGCTACGTAACGCTTGCACCCCCAGATTGCCCATGCCCGTAGTAGGACCAATACTGTGCTCTTAAATGTCAGGGACGTCCGGCTTACTGTAAGAAAGAAAGAACTCACCACGGATAGCCTCCATTTGAAACACTCCATAGAACACATTGAACCCCTCGAAACGCGAACAAAACTATGTAGCAACAATGTTGTGACACGGTTCAAATTTCAGCCGAGAATGTCAACGATACCATTGACGACCCGTGACTCAAGACTCCCAACATCTCGAGTGTATACGCCGACTGTCCAACCAAGGTACCATAGCGGCTTAACAGAAAGATGACCTTGACTGCAGACCATCGACTGTGCCAAATATGGTCTACCTTTTCGAGTCGTCAGGAAAGGAGTAGATGTTTGGGAGAAAAGTCGGCTGCACGTACCTCGAGGGAGAAAGTGAGAAAATAATCATAAACCAGGAGTGTCTCTGCTGCGATGCAGATGTACCTGGTTGGTCGTGTCAACGCGGCCCAAAAAAATCACGATAGGATGCAGTCCGAGAAGCTTACTGGTAGCTCCTTAGCAAACTAAAAAATTGTTCAGTCGATGCCATCGTGGAGGAAGACATGGATCAAACGGGGGTCAGCGATCTCGGGATGTTGATTTTGGAGCTGAACAATGCCAATACGAGAATATGTACTAGCAGGTAGACCCGGACCACACTAAGTACATAAACAATTCGCCCTGGTTGGCAATTTGAAATCCCCAAAGCGATATCATGATTCGGGTGTCGAAGCGATGGCACTGCGTGGGTATCTCGTTAGTAACACTTCAACCCTTCAAGTTGGGGAGATATGGTTCAGTTGTATGCTATGTAGTAAGAGAACCCTTACTTTACGACAGTTTACAAGCCCGGTGATGATAAGATTTGAACAATATTCATTGTATAGCCAGCGCCACTTGAGTTTTGAACGTTCTGTGAATGTGACATCATCATTATTCAGATTATGTACTTCAAGTGCAGTGCCAAGGTGAAACAACTCTGTGTTTCTGTGGCGTCTATCTGACCGGAAATTGCCGCTCTGACCCTGCCCTACGGAAATGTGTGGGTGTGCCCAGGTCAAGAAAGCAAATGATTGCCGTCGATTAAATCTCGAGCGTTCACGCGTTCAAACATTCACGTTCAGGTCTCAGATCTCAACGTTCAACTTAGGCCTCATCGATCATCGATCATCTTCGATTTCTGATCTTACGCATTACAAGCTTCTGCCCTCGCCAGATGCCGGCGCTTCCACGAGTTATCAATTGAGTTTTGATTGAATCCCTGACCTTAACCTGAACTTAGGGACGAGGCCCTTCTGGCAGATACAACGCCACACGGAGTTGAGAGCCACAGTGACCGAAAAAACTTTGTTCATTCGGCAACCACACCTACTATACTAGTAAGTACACTGTACATTGTAACACGATTTAGGGGATATGGAGAGCTATGCAATTGCCTCCAAGATAACACTCGATCGGTTGATCAAGAGTACTATGTCCACTAAAAAAAAGTCGAATATATACCGCTGAACGAAATTAAAATGCAGCGTCAAAGGTTGTGTTGAAAAACTCTCCGCAGTTAACCGCATACTGCAACTCGTCCCGAGTTGCGGTGCATCTTCAAGAACAGGTTAACACCCAGAGACAAGTTGAGATGGCTTGTATCGTTGTGCACCAACCCCCTCACCAAAACTCGTCTCGAGCATGCAGCAAATCACTACTGCAGTCATTGTCTTCCAACAAACTGACAAGATTTCGCAGGCTCACCCTGCCCCCTTGTTCGTCCTGATAGGAACGACCGACGAAACAAATAAATATGACAACCCAGGCAGCCTCTCTCTCGCATGACGTCCCTTTGGGATGCACTTGTATCGTGTAACATAAATATACCGACTTTCCATAAACCCGATAGCGACGAAAAAGAACCAGAGTGCATCGTACATACTCCAGAGATGGGGTTCGACGCATACCGGTCGTCGTGGTCTGAAAGAACACGCTAGGTAGAATTAGATACAGTTCGTGCGGCGGTGTACATACTCTATGTCGAGTGCTCTGACCTTGTGTCCCTCATCGTTAGATCCACACCGTCCCTCTATGTTTATATATTGACCAAAAAATCGGCACCCCCAAGCCCGTGGGTGCCACTGGTCGACCTGACGGAGGTCCCCATGTTGGTCCAGACCAATACGAAACGGAGCTCTGGAAAGACTGCTCAAGCCCGAGTGGCTTCCTTATGGGTTGAAGACTTTCAGCATTACAACGTCAACAACCACCTGCAATGGGGGTTCGACCTGTTCTTTCCACGGACAACAAGCACAAACGCACCCTCAAATCCTCGTTTGCACGAGACAGCCCTCATACCCTGCTTACTGGTGTGTCGAGCATTTCGATTCCACTCGCAGTCGCACGGTCGTGGCGATCCGAACTTTGTTGTGCTAGTGGATCACCATCGGGCGCACCACGAGAATCCTCGGCCGATCGCGAAAGCATCGAAGAATCCGTGAATAGATTGAGGTCGAAATCCTGCTGTGAATATGGCAGGGATTGCATGCTTCGGAGATTCAACACGACCCGTTGTCCGATAGCGACGACTAGTGGATTAGAGCTGATGAATCAGGTCTCAGTCTCAGAAAATTCGGGCCGATGATTATCACCCACACCAGCGAAAGATACGACATCACATCCTATGTAGCGATGATCAGTTAGTTGGGTAGGAAACACAAGTTCACTGGTACTTCACGTTGATAAATATAGTCCTGAGGATAACCCGACAATCAGTACGGTCGGCCGAGTAAACTTCTGCAGAGAGGACAACTCACTGAGACAAGGTGCCCATCGCATTGGCTGCGGAGCTCACCTGTGTGTGAACACGTCAAGGGACCATCTACAAGAATGATAGGATAGAAACACACACAAAAATATAGAACAGCTAGCAAGACTTTAGCACGCGGTGTATAGGGGGAAAAAATCCTATCCCCTCACCGTCCACTGCCAGAGTACGAAGAAGCGATCGTGGATGCGGGAGACATTGCGTCTCTTTGAAGAGCTTGCGAAGCGAAACGGTCACCATCAAAAACACGATGCCATCAAGGATAAGCCTAAAGTATTGTCCTGAATGACGATACCCAGCAGTGGTCCTCGCATTCAGAATACACTCACGGTATTGAGGGCATAATCCACTAGTACATCAAAAGCAAGCCAGAGGTTTGAGCCACTTGAGAATCAGTTATACATATATGGTACCCTAGACTCACATCGTTTTGACTTCGGGCATTGGCTACACCAAGCATGGGCTATCACTGAGGAATAACGTCGAAGAAATGAACTCACGAAATGGCCGTATAACACAGACGCCGGTCTCTGCCAGATACATGAACGGAAGATCTTACATAATAGAGTTCAGTTGCAGGTCTTGACTAAGACTGTACACGTACCTTGGCCTCCGAGAAGCACCATGTTATAAATCAACATCCCGGCGACCACGGAGGCGTAGATCACATATGCCAAGATCAAGAGGATAGCTACGTAACGCTTGCACCCCCAGATTGCCCACGCCCGTAGTAGGACCAATACTGCACTCGCAAACGAGTCAGCAACGTTCGGGTTTACTACAAGGAAGAAAGAACTCACTACGGATAGTCTCCGCTTGAAACAATCCATAAAACACAACGAATCCCTCGAAACGCGAACAAAACTATGTAGCAACAGTGTTGAGACACCATTCGGATTTTAGCTGAGAGAAAGTCGACGATACCTGTGATGACCCATGACTCAGGACTCCCAGTATCTCAAGCGTATAAGCCAACTGTCCAAACAAGGTACCATAGCGGCTTAACAGAAAGATGACCTTGACTGCCGACCATCGACTGTGCCAAATATGGTCTATCTTTTCGGGCCGTTAGGAACGGAACTAGATGTTTCAAGGGAGAGAAGTCGGCTGCACGTACCTCGAGGGAGAAAGTGAGAAGATAATCATAAACCAGGAGTGTCTCTGCTGCGAGAGTGAGGTACCTGGTTGGTCGTATCAACGTGGCGACAAAAAGAAACAGGAATAGGATGCAGTCCGATATGCTTACTGGTAACTCCTTAGCAAACTAAAAAATTGCGCAGTCGACGACATCATGAAAGAAACGACTCGGAATCAAACGGAAGTCAGAGGATGACGGTTGATGGATGCTGGGCGATGCCCATCCGAATAAATATGTACTGGACCCTTAGCGGGCGGCGCAGTACTAAAAGGGCTTTCACCCATTGAATTGGGCCCTTGCAAGGGTAATACACCCTATGTCACAAATGAGTGACGATTGAATGTATTGGGCGGTGCGTGTGTATTCACTTTAACCCTGGGAGATAAGGTTCAGTTAGAATCAGTGACAGCAGCAAGGTAACCCTCCAACACTGTTTGATGGTCTGAACTATATTCGCTGTGTAGCAATTGCTACCCTGCAAGATTGATAAACTCAACAAGATTGAGCATAATCTAGCCTGGTAGTACATAGTAACAGTACTTGTCAAGGGTCTTCTGTTCAAGTATTTCAAATAAATGCGCCACATATACTTGCTGCACCGTGACAACGCCACATGGAGAGAATAACCGGGGAACTTTGTCCGTTCGACGGCCACGCCTACAATGTAACGCTATGTACATATAAACATTCAGGTACGGGATATTTTCGGGTAGAGTTAAGATGACACTCGATCAGTCAAGAAATGAAGAGTACGGCGTCCACCGAAAAACAGTTGAATGTACCGGCCGACGAAACCACGATGATGATACAAATGCAGCGTCAAAGGTTCTGTTGAAAACCCATCCACACTTTGGAACACGATTCAAGAAAACAGGTCAACAACGTCCAGATGAGAGATGGCTTAGTATCGTTGCGCGCCAACCCCCTTACCAAATCCTCGTCTCGAGCAGCAAATCGCTATTGCCTTCCAATCCAATGCATGCCTTGAGGAATGCATCGAGTGCATTGCGCTGCCTGCTCAGACTGTTCACCACGTCCGTCCCGGGCTTTACCAAAGGTGCCTTGCACATGTACGACAACAGCGACAACACCGGATACAGCGGCGCAAACTCGGTTTGCCCAGCACTGAGGTCACGGTACTTGATGCGCGTCAGCAGCTCCGCGAGAATGCTCAAGTCCAAGATGAGGGGCGTCGCCAACAGCGAGTCCTATATGCCCAGGGATTAATGATGTAAAGGCAACGCGTAATCAAGTACACGAACCTCGCACTCGTTGAAAATGTTGATCGTCTGCCTCCCACCACAGAAAATCTCCGAGTAATACTCGTCGATCGCCCTCTTTGAGTCCCCAACAGCAGGCACATACTTGATCACCACGATATGATCGGGATGCTCGCCCTTGGCAGCCTTACCCTTGGCGCCAAGCACCGGAGGCTTGTACAACAATCTGTTCGCGTCCACCATGTCATCGACGACGCTGCTCTTGCTAATCTCCTTGCTCTTGAACTGCGCCTCGGCGCTCAAGTTGTGCCCGTCGTTGTTGCCGAGATGGTTGTACGATGCGATAGACAAAGGCTTGATACCCGCATTCACGAGGAACTCGGCAAGCACTGACTTGAGCTTTGTCTGTCCCGACTTCAGGTCGTCACCACCAATAAACGACTTTTCGCGCTCGGCGAGCTCGATAATGCCCGGCACGAACGTGTTCTGGGGCGCACCGTTGACAAAGGGCTCGCCCTCGAGGATGGCAGCGGCCGCAAAGATAGTCGAAGGGGACACTTCCGAGTGCGAGGAGCGGATGGACGCGAGCAGGTTGTCAGCGGTGTCGTTCACACCAGGGATGATGTCGCTGTAGCGCTCGGTGTTGGCAGTCCAGAACACAATAACGCGATCGAGCTCATTCTGAGCCTTGAAGCGACGAATGTCGGCGCGGATGTGTTCGAGGTGGGCCTGCTTGTTGGTGCCTGGGACGAGGTTGTCAGCGCGGGCCTCTTGGTTGGCAGCGATGAAGTCGGGATAGTAGATGGAGGGAAGAGGGGAGCCGAGGAGGGCCATGTGCGGCTTCACCTGACGCTGGAGATCATAGTCAAGCACGCGAGCGCGTTCCATGGCCTTGTCCATAGAAACACCCGAAATGTCCCAACCGCCGAGGACGAGATCGTTGGGATGAACCATCGGAAGCACGTCGCAGAGGGGAACGTGAATTTCCTTTGCAGTTTTGGGGTCAGAACCGATACGGACGGTGGAGGCGCGCAAGACGGAGCCGATATAGTTGGGTTGTTGGATACCATCCTTGGTGTGCCAGGAGATGCGATGCTTGTTGGCGAGGATGGTAGCACAAAGGGTAGAGCCGTTGTTTCCGCCCATGCCAACCATCATGAGCCTGCAAAGGTCGATAAGCAAATAATGACAACTCAACGACCAAAGTCATGTACGTACCCAGTATTGGCAACCTTACGGGTCGTCTGGAACTCGAAAAACTTGGCGGTGGGGGTAACATTGAATTGATCGCCTGAAATCTGGACATCGGCGCCGCGATAACAGTAGTTGGCGGTGATGTGCTCCTCTGTATAGGAAGTATTCTCCGAGTTGACCTTGATATACTCTGGACGACGAACGGCGGTGGGATGGATTGGAACGATGGATTCGAGTTCAGAGTCGGGGGTGTTGAACCCGGAGCTGGGGGTATAGGACTGGGGGGCCATGGGGAGATAAGAAGTTAATGAGTAGAGAGAAAGCCTGCGGAGGTGTGCTTGGAGCCTCGGTGGGGATTATGGGTGCTTCCGAGCTGGTTTGAGTACATGCAAGAGATAGAAGGACCTCTTGAGATGAAAAGGTGTCCTCGAAACCGATGGAGAACTATGCTGGGTAAAAAACTGTTAGACCTGATCCCTTTTATACTCGAAAAATGGGGCGAAGCAGTGCACGGACGCGTACGAAACGGTGGAGCTGATAGTGGATGGTTGCAAAGAAACGAAAATGAGGGTTCTGGACGAAGCAAGCGAAAAATTTTCAAGTCCGAGATGCTGACATCCGCGGTGACGTGGAGTCAATCGGGTACGTCTATCAGCATCGCGTAGTTCGTCCGCGTCATTTTTGACGTAGAGATCTGAGACTGACAACTCGACGTCGGGTCAAATCGTATCAGACTCGCGATAAGTACCGTAGGGCAGTACCGACCACAGCCACACAGCAGATAAAATGGATCACATGATACGAGCTCATCCGCGTTCGAGTCCAAGACCACTTGCGCGCCCACCTAGCTAAGCGGTGGGAAGCGTCCATCCAACTTCTGAAACCGATTGATTGCCAGCAGAATATCTCCCACCGACCCGAAAGGGTCACTGAGGTTCTTGAAGCTTTGCTCCCAAACTCGAACCGGACTCAGGCGTCCTTCCATTTATCGGGAACAAGAATTTGTCCCTACGCCGAGGTGAAACAAGTTATTGCCGTTGTCATGGCCTAGTATATCTCCTCGATCGGTCAATTCATGCTCGCCGTCGAGCTTCTTTCCCATCAAACGCTCACGTCACGGCTGCACATATCACGTACTTGCTTCCACGGCCTCATCCCGCAGCAGATATGATGCGAGACGGCATTCCGTTCCTTGTGTTGGGCTGGCAAGAGCTGATGTGAAGACAGATCATGGGATTTACCCGTGCGCTGGCATCTCTGGGAACCACAACCTCCGGCCCCTCCAAACATCGTACACGTGCCTCCATATATATCTTCCCAACCTCTGCTTCAACGGGGCAAGTGCCTGTTCATAAGAATGTCATCCAATCAGACTGCAAGTCGTCTGTTCAAACTAGTATAGGGAAAGTAGTTTACACACCTTTCTCCACAGTTGACGTTCATCCTGTATGTCACCTGGGATCATCACGGGAATTAAACGGCGAACGTGCATGATAAACACAGTTATTTTCCCAATCAACCATATGGTTCAGTGGCTTCTCACATCGCCTCTTTTCTTCTATTTCTAACGTATGTCGAGTGGTTGGACTCGGATATATAAGAAAACTTCTCGTCATCTAGTTCCCTACGTATTGGAGCCACTATCGTCACCATGCGTTCTTTTCAGGCGTCCTTCGCGCTTCTACTGTCGGCTGTAACAGCCGTGATGGCCGACGATGGGATACTCACTGCGTATACTGCCCCCGGCCAGTTCCCCACTTCAGCATATTCGTCATACTGGAACAATCCAACTGCCACATCAGCTCAGCCCCAGCCCGTGGTCTCCGATCCAGTCACGGTACGTCTCATAAACTTTGATCGATCACTCCATGTCTGATCCGATGATGGGCCACAGAACTCGATCTTTCCGGCCAATCTGACAGATCCCGCCAACTTCCCCAAGGTGCGTGGATAATGTTTCCCTTTCTTCCATGTCGCGTTTCTGATCCGCTTGGCAAAAGAATGACACCACTGATCCCTATTTCCTGCCTCCGCAACAAGGACCGTCCGTGCTCCTCCAACAGGCGCTTTCGCAGATCGAATCTATCGCTACCAATCCAGCGCTCGCCGGCGACACTTGCGCGCAATGCCAGGCGTCACTATCTATAGCTAAAATGCTTGTTCTCGCGGCTCCGGATCAGGGGCCTCTTCTCGCTGAGGCAGTCTGCGAGTACTTCAACTACTCGACCACGTGTTACGACGAGTACAGCGTGTACGCTCTCGGTCCCATCTTTTCGCAGGTCGTCGCGTTGGGTGATATGGGTGGTTACGACGGTCAGGTATGTCCGATCCATCGTGATTCTTTTTTGTTTGGTTGCCCACTAGACTCTTTACTTTACCTGCTGATGCACGAATACAGCTGTTGTGTGCAGCCCAACTCAGCTTATGCCCCATGCCACCGGCGGTGGAACTCAACTTGACAGACTGGTTCGCGTCACCGAAGCCCAACCCTCTGCCCCCGCCAAAACAGCCCAGCGGAGAGCGCTTGAAGGTTCTGCACGTGTCCGACACTCATATCGATCCTCGTGTGTTTCTGCGTTCATCCCTTTGCTTTTGACACCGATTGAACTGTGATCGTATTTTGCAGGTTACGCCATCGGATACGAGGCCAACTGCAGCCAATACATGTGCTGTCGTGAGAACGCGTACAATATGGCCTTTCCGGACCAGATCCTCCTCCCCGCACCGCGCTACGGATCGTACTACTGGTATGCCTCTACTTTGCTTGTCTTTGAGATCTTGTTCTTGGCTGACGACGAATGACAACGGTAGCGACACACCGCTCTCGCTCATGCTTGCAGCCATGCAAGCCATCCCCGAAGTAACCGAGACACTAGGCACCGGGTTCAACTTCTCCTTGTTCACGGGAGATCTGACGTCGCACGATACCGACAATCAATATTCCAGGCAAGGCTTCTTTCGTCACATGTCCCATGACCATGATTATAATTATAGAATCTTTCCAGGGCATATGTCGAATATTGCGAGGTGAAATCGAGTAGCATTCGGAACCGTTCAGAGAATGCTAATGCAGAAGCGTGCAGGTCATCACGTACAATCTGTTCAAGCAATACTTGGGTCCCACGCCTGTGTACGCTACGCTCGGAAACCACGATACATATGTATGTGATTGAACGTCTC
Organism: Leccinellum rugosiceps; assembly: GCA_038089755.1. Classification (NCBI taxonomy): domain Eukaryota; kingdom Fungi; phylum Basidiomycota; class Agaricomycetes; order Boletales; family Boletaceae; genus Leccinellum; species Leccinellum rugosiceps. The sequence continues at coordinate 1,985 of JBBPLL010000231.1, read as the reverse complement.
CATCGCCCCCTTCCCAACTTGATGTCATTTCTTTCATAGGTGCAATTCCAGATGATCCCCTATTATCTTGGCGGTCCCACTGTCGGAAACGAGTTCAACTGGTGCGTTGGACGCGTTGTTACTGCTTCTGCTGTTTCTCACCTTCTGTCACTCATACGTTCCAGGTTGTATGAACACGTCTCCGCTATGTGGTACAACGAGGGGTGGCTCCCCGAAGCCACCGTCATGAACGCAAGTACTCACTATGCTGCATACTCTGTCCAGCGTCCCGACGGGTTGCGTATCATCTCGCTCGATACGAACATCTGTACGTTCTTTCTGTTCCCCTCCCCTACTCGATCCCCGAACTCGCTCACCCCCTCGGAACCACATTCATACAGGGTACACGTACGTGGCGTTCTGTAATTTTATCCGACATTTAGTGACCGTCGGATTTCGGCAGACTGAACTACCTGAGCTATGTCAACTCTACGCAGCCCGATCCGTTCGGGATCCTGCGGTTCCTCACTGACGAGCTCCAGGCTGCCGAGGATGCAGGTGATCGAGGTGAGCCTGTTCACTTCCTGCTTTGTTGTTGATACACTGAGCCACCTCGTAGTCTGGATAGTCGGTCACGTTTTGAGCGGGTGGGACGGTACGCAGGCGCAGTTCAACCCAACGAACTTGTGTGAGTATCGTATCCGTGCTCTTCCCCTCAAGGTTGACTGACTATGGTGCTCGCAGTCTATCAGATGTGAGTTTCCGTTCGCGTTACTCCAGTAGTACGTGCTGAGACAAACACTTGAAAAACAAAATAGCGTCGATCGGTACTCCCCACACGTCATCGCAAGTGAGTGGCGTACAACTGGCCCGAGGAATATTGACTTACCAAATCCAACAGACATATTTTTCGGACACACGCACGAGGACCAGCTCTCGGTACGTACCATTGCCGAAACCCATTGGTGCCAGAAGTTTACGGAATGGCATAATTTACGTCTCTGACCTTCTCTTGGACGACCCCTTGCCCTCTTACCTTCCCTGGACCCTTTCCCCCGTAGATCTTTTACGCAAACAACGCGACCAACGTCAGTGCCGAGACTGCACAGGCAGTGCAATGGGTACGTCAACGATTCTGACGATGTGTCTATCACTTCGACTGATCTGCTTGTTTTAGATCATGCCGTCCCTGACGCCCCTTACGAACCTAAACTCGGGTTTCCGCATGTACGAAGTCGACTCTGCGGTGAGTCGCTCGAGACGACGATCCCGTCGTTTGCGAACCTTGTGAACAAAGACATGTGCTGACGCACCGGATTAACATAGACATTCGACATTCTGGATGCCTACACGTACGTACCTTTGATCGCGCGTTTCAACATATTGTCACTCACCTTCTCGTAGCTGGATCAGCCGCGTCGACGAGTTCCCCAGCTTGGACAACCAAACCGAGGTCGGCCCAGCGTACACGCTCGAGTACAGCACGCGCGAGGCCTATGGGCAGAACATCACCTGGGGCGCCAACGACCCGCTCAACGCGACGTGGTGGCACCTCGTCACCGAGCGTGAGTTACCCTTTTTCTTCTTCTATTGGGTTTTGGGTCTTTTCGAACACATATGCTAACGGACGTTTTCCGCGTCTTGTATAGAGATGGAGTACGACTCGACGTTGGTAGAGGTATGTCCACCCGTGTGAGCGTTGAGGTCGAGACTGAACCTTTTTTTTTCAGCTCTTCAACACTTACCAATCTAAAAGCTCCGCCGCGGGTCAAAACTGCACCGGAGAGTGTATCCCGTCCAAAATCTGCTACATGCGGAGCGCGTCCTCGGTGCTGTCGTACCAGAACTGTAACCAGTCGTTCAGTTCGACACAGTGAGTGTGCGGCATAGAGTCCTGGACGACTGCGAGGGATGCACCTCACGAGATGGACACACGAACTGGCCAACGAACTGTATGTATGTATGTATATAAATAGATATGTGTATTTTAGAGGTTGTCGAGAACA
>JBBPLL010000230.1:6457-42455 GCA_038089755.1 Leccinellum rugosiceps | reverse complement strand
GCCGTCGACTTGGTTGTCAGCGTCGTAGCAGTCGTGGCGGTCGTAGCAGTCGTCGCCGTCGTCCGTGTGCTCATCATAGACACCCGCTTCGAACTCAGGGAGTGTACTGCCATGCCCATCTCGTCCGCCCCGGAAACGTTGACCCAGTTCCCCTGCAGCAGCTGGCTCTGCGGGCGCACGAGCCCCTTCTGATTCTCAGTCTGAGTTTGGGCCTGCGGCAACGCCGAGATGACGTCCTTGTTCCCGTTCCCACTGCGGAAGAACCGCGCAGCGACAGTCGCGGCGCGCCTAACATGTCCATGCCCTTGGGCGTTTGCCTTGGCGTCCCCGTTCGCGCGCTCTCCCTTGACCCCAGCTCCAGCTCCCGCCCCCGTCCATGTCCCGGCACGCACACCAGCACTAACCGCACCGGCTTCACCTCTGATACCCCTCGAATCGACCATTCGCTGAAACGCAACGAGCGTCATGAACGCATCATTGCCCGCGTTGTGTAGCGCACATCCCTTCGATGGCAATGGGATCCCGAGCGCGTGCAAAACGCCACCGAGAGTGAGGAGCGCCTCGGGCACACGCGCCAGACCGGTCCTGCGGCTCACCATCGCTCCGCGCTCGCCGGTGTTGTAGAGCGCGCGTTCAAGAAAGGCGACGTCGAGCACGAGGAGGTTGGTTGGAAGTTCTGGTTGGGGTCAGGGTGGTGAGAGAGACGCCGATGTGTCGTTTGAAGTTTAGCGGTTCAGATATTAGCGCAGGGTGGAAAGGGTGATTATGATGAACGTTTAGGGGGATATGTAGTTAGACGAAACGGACACCTAGTGAGCTAGACTAAAACGGAGAAGAGGAACAGACGGAACTTACTGATCTTCATCTCTTCGAGATGCTGAAGAACAGTGTGAATTCCATGCCCAACGAGCACGACGTTGTTGGCGACCGATTCAGAGTCGGGGCTGAGGAGACTGCTGCAGGGACGTCAGCCCACCAACTTTCATGACACGAGCGTTCAAAGAATTACCTCAGGACACATCGAATGATGCACGGTAATTTCGCTTTAGATACGACCTGACTATCCCCAAACTAGTAGGAGAACGTTCATTTCATTTCGGTTGAGAACGACACGGTTTTGTTTGTTTCAACTCGTCAACGGGAAGGCACCGATCGAAGGGGAAAAGATGAACGCACCGCATACTATCCCGTCCGTTATCATATCATAACAGCCGAACAAGCCCGGACACCCCACGATCACAAGTCGAAAGGGTCAAGATGAAAAACACGAGTTCGTGCGCGCATCAGCGATTCGTCTTCTTTTAGGCATAGGTAAAGGGGCGAGATAAGACGTACCTTCCACGATACGCCCGGAGGCGGCGATTTCGCCCTCTCGTTCCCATCGGACGGCGAGGTGGCACGTTCGGAGACAACGTAGTGGCCCTTGCTATGTCGCGGCGCGTATGACAAGTCAGTGCAAAGAGAAAAACACGCCCGAAAAACGCGGACGGGTAACTTAGGGCACGGGTGACGTACCGGTAATTCTCGTCGGGCACAGGAGGCCACGCGCCGGCCCTAAAAGCATGTTCCTCGTTAGCGTCCATGTTTACAAACACATTTATATATTTTTGGCAGGAGGACCAGGCCAGAAATCAAGGGGAATGAGACAGGGGGGCACAAGGATCAAATCCGATGTGGAGGGACTTACGCCACGAGATGGCTCGACCGAATAACCGCGTATCCCCACTCGGTGATTGTGACGACCGACGATGACAGAGATTTGCCATTGCTGCTGTTATTGCTGTTCCCGTTCTTCTCCAAGCCCAAGCACTCAAAATCGAGAGCCAAGAACGTCTTGTCACGAGTCGCCCACAGCTCTCGGATGGCAGCTGGGTCGCCGGTCCGGACACGCGCCTTGAACATAGCAAGCGCGACGGCGGGTAGCGTCGCGTGGAGCTTCGTGTACGCCGACCATTCGCTGACATGCCTCATGCGGCGCTGGGAGGTCTCGAGCGGCTTGACGAGTAATATGTTGTCTACCTTGGGCAGTGTCATTCCAAACCTGCAGAGAAGAGAGGAAGGAACATCAATGGTAAGGAGTGACGTCGACGTCAGGACGAGCGAGACCGCGTACCTTGTCTTGATCATCCCGACGAAAGCAGTGACGGAGCTCATGCGTGTCACGATGTGGGCACGCCCCGTGCGTGCGTCTGTGACAGTGACCACAGGCCAGGAAAAGGCGAGGAAATGTTGGAATGTCTCAAAGAACTGGCCCCACGACTGATCGTACCTAAACAAGACTCATCAACAGAACGTCAGCGTCGATGTAAGAGGGGTGACGTACCATGGGACGGTGTGCAGCTGAAAGTAGCCCATGTAGGCCGAGTACACCTAGGAGGTCGGAAGGGTCAGTACCGTACATCTATCATGTAAGGCCATCGGAATAGACATACAGACTGGAGGTCATGCTCCCAGCCTTGAGGGTCGACCAAGTAAAAGTCGGACATGAGGTCGAAAGGCAAGACGGCTGGTCTAACCAAGTGGTCAGAGGCGCAGTAGGTGCAGCGAGAGATTTAATAAGACGCCTCAGAGAGGGTTGCGGCGCGACAAAAAGGAATGGCGACAACCTGTGGCAGGACTCAAAGTTTAATGTTTGTTCCAACGGGTGTCCGTCTGTCGTAACGCATAAGTTAACAATGCAATACATTACATACCGTTTGGGGATACGAACGTGTAGTCCCGATCTCGTACGCGTCGCATTCCATAAGGGCCGCCACATGAGTGGGGAGATTAGAGATGAATAGAAGCCAACTTTATTTGCTAATCCATTGGAGTAAAATCTAGCTGGCACACCGACTGACTTATTACGTCAAAGGGTGTAGACCGGACGTCGCGGAGAAGAAAAAAACTCAAAATTCGGGGTCGCCTGCCATGTATTTGCCAATGTCATAATTCACGCGGCCAGTGAGCGGACGACGGGATCAACGCCAGCCTCTGAAAGGCAGTGGCGTTTCACCTGTAGTATTGCATTTGCTAGTTAGGTACAACTGTTCACACAATGGCAGTGGAGTGGATTGGAAAATAACACCCTGAGAAAAAAGCTGCGGAACGAAAACGGTTAGCTCGGAAAATGTGCGAGGCACACGAAAAGGAAGGTCAGAGACTTGAATGGGTCCCAAAGGAACAACGCTCAGTGTGCATGCACGTCACGTTTGCAATAAACTGCATCCTGAACTGAAAAGACTAGAGGCTGAAACTTACCCGAGTTGGCTGGCACCCGAGGTGTGTTAACCATAAACTGTGTAAGCTGTATGGGACAACTCAGTACATTGCATACGGACCGAAGATCGAGAAGAAAAATCAGGTAAATAATTCGGGTTCTTCTCATAGGCTGCTGAGCAAGCCATCGAAGTGAGCTGAGAAGTTCTCTCATCACACTAGAGATCAAAAAGAAGACAAACTTACCTCGTCGCAGACACAAAAAGAGAGTACCGCAAGCCAGAGACCTTTGCCTCCGCTTAGTCAGCTGTCAGCCACCTTCCAACTACTATACAGCACCACACAAACAATTCCCACCCTGCAACGAAAGTCACCCCCTCCAACACTGAGAGTTCCCCCACCGACGCTGACAAGATGCAGATTTTCGTCAAAACCCTGACGGGGAAGACGATCACCCTCGAGGTCGAGTCTTCCGACACCATCGACAACGTCAAGACAAAAATCCAGGACAAGGAAGGGTAGGCATTCATTTCACTTTATGTGGTAGCGACACTCAAGATTACGATCATCCACATACAGCATCCCCCCGGATCAACAGCGTCTTATATTTGCTGGAAAACAACTCGAGGATGGTCGCACGCTCAGCGACTACAACATTCAAAAAGAATCCACCCTTCATCTCGTCCTCCGGTACGTCATCCTTCGGAGGTTTGCAAGTAATCAGTGTTGAGCGCCCGTCTAGTCTCCGCGGTGGTATTATCGAGCCCTCGCTCAAAGTCCTGGCATCAAAGTACAACTGCGACAAGCAGATCTGCCGCAAGTGCTATGCCCGTCTCCCACCGCGCGCGACCAACTGCCGCAAACGCGGCTGTGGTCACTCTTCACAACTCCGTCCGTGAGTGTTATCACCCTTTCCTTTTTCCCGCTCGCACCCTGATGCCAACACGACGACAGCAAGAAGAAGTTGAAGTAGTCTATTTGCTTGCGGACGGGCCGCGGGTGGGAGGTGTCGAGTACACGAACGACGAAAGCACGAGGATGGCCCACCCATTTTTCGGGCAGCATTCGAGCCATGTACCGTACTTTTACATCATCCCTGACTCGCATATACATCTACTCTCCACACTGATCAGCAAGATGCCTTACTACCTCGGTCCCATGTTTCTCCGTCGTCATTGCATGTGGAGTGACGCCACCTTCGTCTCTGCCTTTCGGAGCGGGCAAGGGGGGGTGAATGGAGCACGGTCCGGTGCGTTATGAAGGATTGTTGTTCGCGTGCAAGATCGTGACCACGATAATGCAATTCAGAAGTCGTGTATTCCATGTTCTTATGTGGCGGATCGTCACGCTGACGTGGGGTTGCTCTGAGGCATGTACCTCGCGCAACGGAACGAGAATAGGGGCATGCCGACTGAAGGTGGCCAACAGGTGGCGCCGCAGACAAACAGAAAGGGGACGAGCAACACATAAGGTTGAGGAAAGCAAATTGGCAAGATCTGAGTCGGTTCGCATGGGATGAGCTTCAATGTTCGCAAGGTATTGGGTTTCCAGGACCGTTTTTTCTAATCATTTGCGGGGGGTTTGTCTTCCTCTTTTGTTTAAAATTTTTTTGAAGAGGGACTTGCTGTCTTGTGTGGAAGTCCTGGTATTCGACTGGCGATTCGTTCGGATTTTATCCTCTCGAGTTGCACGACCTACACTCAGTGGTTAGGGTTAGGGTCAAGGACCAGCTGCCAATCGTTGAAAAAGCGCGCCACTTGGACGGGGCCTGAAGTTTGAAGCCATGAAGGCCTGACCGCATCAAGCGGAAGCGTAGACTAGTAGTATATAGCGCCAGTACAATAAAGATCGTACCTGAGCAGTTCAAACCCCGTCGACTCTGCAGACGCATGGTCCATACTACATAGCCCTCATCCCCACTATTCGGCACAAACGGATGTCACAGAACACCAAACAAGACGTATACGCAGCTAACCTGCGACAGAATATCGGGTATCCTCTGCGCTCTCCCGGTTGCAGCGAGGACGACCAACTTGGCCTTTGGATTGGGGACGTCGGTCACATCAACGAGCATGGCCAGTTTGTGGTTCTGTGGAACGTTTGTCATGGTGACCGACCGTCTGGAGTTCCTCCGTTCCAACGTATTCCACCAGTCGAGGAACTGATACGTACTTCCCCTATTACCGAGAACGTGTTCATGACTGGTATCGAGCAAGACATAATAAGCCAGCCGAGGTAGCCGAATCATCCTAGTCTAAGCACATTCAGTCCTAATTTCTGGTCATTTTCAGTGACGATTACAAATTCACCGTGACATCCAACGCGGGCGCCGTAATCATCCTCCCGTCAGGTGCAACACTGTACGAGCTCCAGGATCAACAGAAATTAGACGAGTTTCGAAACCTCATTTCAAAACATGCACCTGCCTGGTGTCGTCGCGCCGATCAAGACTCCCTCTCCTTGATTACTGGCGTCTGTAAAACGCGCTCGTGGACTTTGGGATCCTTTCACGGACGTTTGCGTGGTAAAGATATCACTATCAAAAAATTAGATGATAAAGATCCTGGTGCTACTGCGTACGAATGGAGCGCTAGCTTCGACCTGGACTATCAGTCGTGTCTCAAGGATGACGCGTTTGAGAACCAAACAGTCTTTATCAGAGGTTTCAGGGTAACAGCGGGACAAGCAGATGATGATGTCGTTGTGGGGCGTATAGAAGGTGTACAGCTTGTGGGAAGTGTAGAGCATGGGAGAGGACAGCAAGGCATTCTGGCCTCGATGAGAGCATGGCTCACTAGGCATCTTCCCCGTCGATCATTCCGTCTATCTCGTAACTTGTGAGTAGTTGCCGCGTTCCACTAGTAAGTTTTTTATCGTTGATATGATGTTCAACCGTACCGATTTAACGTAGGTGCTGCGCATAATCCAGGACCATCCTAGATCTGTATGATTGATTATTCGACTTACGGTTAGCAGATCATTTCGTTGTACGACCCCCTCCCCCTCATTATCTTGACTTTGTCGATGGTTATTTTGTGGAAAAGTTTGCACTGTAGCCCGAGGATTTACATTTCTTTTCCTTTTAGTCCTCATTCGTTTTCGTTCTCGTTTTTCTGTCCTCACTCAGCCTATCTTTCATGGATGCGCCTATTTCATCCATCGCTAGCATTCTCGCTTGACCATCCTCATTCTCGTTTCTCTGCCCTTACACGCGCGCTTGCACTCAGTTCATCACTCGGGATGGTCGAATCCCGCCTCCCAAAACGGCAGAGCATGGCAGTGATGCAGGTCATCACACCGGGATACACACAACAAGGAACACACTATGACCCTATGCTGTGAGTTTCAAGACATCGAGCAAGATGAATGCTATTCAAGCCCATCGGACCCACCCATTCCCCAGTTGCGGTAGTCTCGAGTCCTCCCTCCTCCACTACTGGCATACCGTCCGCTTCTCGAGCAGCTCTACAGGAAAAGAAGGGCTCGGTGGGCCGCGCTTCGGGTTCCATCGTAACATTATCGCCTGAGCACGCTCCATCCAGCCAACTATATGATAACCATGTCATTTCATATGTTCCATCGAAGGTGCAAATCTCGCTAGTAAATCGCCTCGATTACTAAATGATAACGCTAGAAACGCCGTACCGACGGGCAACCTGCCAGTGGTCTGTGTTGCGAATTCTTAACCTTTGGGCCCGTACATCTGTACTATGGTCTCGCGCCGTGTTCTCCTTCTTCTTCTCTGTCCTGCGCTTTTCCATTCTAGGTATCGCAGATCCCGTTCATCCATCCTGTACTTAGCTCGATTTTCCATTCTAGTGATTCTTGCGCCAATCAAGTGTCGCGCGCCTCGATCTCCCCGGCCATTTTGACCACGTCGAATACAAGTTGTACCATAGTATAGGTATTTTTTGGTTTGCTCGCCATACACTTGGGGAGCCTGCGATTAGCCGAGTCACGAAGCGGGCGCAGGATTTAGTCTGCGCGTGAGAAGCGAAGTGACGCCGCCTCTTTCCTTTCTTCACCCTGCTCCTACAGTACTAGTAGTCGTTCTTTGTCGTATCATTTAGTTCTCATTGATACGTTCGTTTCGCACCCGCCCACCACTCCCCAGCCCACGGCCAAACACTCGCCTGGACTCCTATCTGTCCAACGCTGCGTCACTCGATGAGCTACGCTGTTCGGTGCCCAGCCCGCCCACACAGCGCGCTCTCGCCCGACAGGTTTGGGTTCAGTTTCGGACCTGAAAAGCCTGCGGCTTTTCACCCGACCTTTCCTTTCTCGTATGTCATAACCCCCTCACACACCAGCTCCCTTTCATCTCAGTCACACAGCACGAACGCGCAGAGCCATGTCCTGACATTCTGCCCAAATCCTGCCAAACCCATTGGTCTACTGCCGGAAATTGCCATCGTCAGATCCTGCCAACAACACTACACGGTCGCACCGATCATATCGCAGTAATTTGCACCATCTCCGGGTGATTGAGACGCATGGCCTGAAGATCCTGGAAGTGACCCTGGATATGGTAGCCAAGCTTCATCGTCACGACTCCATTTTTGACACGAGCACCTGGCCTTCAGGGCGGAATCTTACTGATTACTATTGTAGCCTATCCTGTAAACTTCTCGGGTGAGATGTCAGCGTCGTTCGGCCTCACCATTGCTGGTCTCTATCACCCTAGGGGATGGGTGGCATTTCGAACTGATAAGAACACCTGATTTTTCCGGACCATCTGAACCTGTGGTCTCGACCGACCTGGATTGGGCAAAAGTGCCACTGGCGGGTGTGTTCATATCCATAGGCCACTTTCCACAGAATCTTTCAATTGCTCCCGTAACCTGAGACTGTTTATCGTTCACACTGCGATTGCCAACCAAGCGGTCATTGACCGCCACGTTTCCGATTATCTGGTACTTAGCGACTAACCTTCCACAGTCACATCTACACAGCTTGTACTTCGTACCAATCTCGTCCTCCTCTCCCGCTCCCTCAACATGGCGCAGGAGGCTAATCAAGAGTCCGACGACCGGGAAAAGGACTTCCCTCCTCGTACCCAGTCGTACTCAGTCGAGGACGCACCCGATACCGTTATCGCAAACCGTTTCGGTGTCTTTGGCCCTTTACTTTCCAAGCTCTTCGACAACGGTGTTGAAGCAAGAGGGATAGAACGCGTCCCGGAAAACCAGAGGGAAACGAAAAATATGTTGAATAGGTAAGTGTTCGCTTTGACATGCGAGTAATATGTTCACCATCGTCTGCAGTCTGTTTATGTGGTGGTATGCCACGTTCTTGTCTTGATAGTTCTCCGTACCTGAGCAGCGTAACAGGTCGGTAAATATGGTGCTTACGGCCATACCTATAGGTGTGTTGGCACAGTTCGCTTTCACCCTTACCCTACCGTAAGTCTATCGATTTACCACTTGTCTTGGCTTACACTCAGCCCATCCCAGCCACGCATTTGCAACTATCTTCTGCTTCGGTGCTCTGGGTAGTATGGCAACTGCCTTTATCGCCACCCTCGGTCCACAGACTGGTTTGCGTACAATGGTCATCGCCCGTTACAGCTCAGGGTACATTGGGGGCATCTTCTATTCCGTCCTCAACATCCTCACTCAGTAATTCTTCTTTTCTGAGAAATTTGTGTTGCTCACCCCAGTGACACTTGTCCTTAGACTCGGATTTGCCGTGCTCGCCGTCATCCTTGGCGGCCAAACCCTCTCTTCGATCAACACACACAATCTTCCGCTCGTCGGCGGTATCATCATCATCGGTGTTTGCTCCCTCGTCCCTTGTTTTGTCGGCTATAATCTAGTCCACATCTACGAACGGTATGCCTGGATAGCCATGCTATTCGTCATATGTTGTCTCTACGCACTCGGCGGGAAAGCTGGGTATGACGTGAACGCGCAAAAAGATTTAGAAGATACTGGAAGAGCCCTCAGTTCTGACATTCTCAGCTACGGTTCCATCATCTTTGGCTCGGTAACAGGCTGGGCGCCCATCGCCGCTGACTACAATGTTCGCCTGCCAGCCAACACGAATCCATGGCGGGTATTCTGGTTGACTTTCTTTGGCTTGTTCCTTCCGATAGTCTTCACCGTGATGCTCGGCGCTGCATTGATGACCATCACTGATCCTACCTATGTTGAAGCTTTGGGTTCGAGCGGGGATACCGGTGCACTGATCGCCCAAGTCTTATCGCCTTGGGGAGGTGGAGGAAAGTTCCTTCTGGTGCTACTGGCACTCAGCGCCATGTTGGTTTTTTCACTTCTTATACAAAACTCATTGCTTATATGTTCACGATGAAAGTTCCAACAATATTCCAAACACATACTCTGCCGCTCTCTCCATACAAGCGCTCGGTCGTCCCTTTGCGATCGTGCCCCGTTTCCTATGGGTTATTGTCGTCTTCATTGTCTATACCGTCGCTGGTGTCGCTGGTCGGGAACATTTCAGCACCATCCTTACTGACTTTTTGTCCGTATTGGGTTATTGGACGACGTTCTTCATCGTCATCGTTGCAGAGGAACATTTCATCTTCCGGCGTAAAGGAGGGGTGTTAGGGGGATATAATTTGCATGATTGGGACAACCCTTCCAAGTTAGTACCTCTTTCTTTGGTCCCTGCCGATGTCGCAGCAAGACGTGCTGATGTGGTGCCTTTTCTTCCTCCGTAAACATCTTGGGTGACATCCTGTCTCATGTTGACCATATGCTCGATTCGATTCGATCCCCCCCTCCAGACTTCCCATGGGCATCGCGGGAATCTTGGCGTGCTGTTTCGGTATAACTGGTGCAGTGGTCGGCATGTCGCAAGTGTGGTACATCGGGCCGATTGGGAAACTGGCCGGTGCGGCATACGGCGCCGATCTTGGATTCGAGGTGCGAGATGTTTCTTTTTCGGTGGTGGTCCTCTGGCGCGTGTGCACATCGCTTACTTTGTCTCCCTGGGATTGCATGCGTAACTAGCTCTCAGCCGCTTTTGCAGCAATGACGTTCCCACCTTTGCGATGGTTGGAGATTCGCCTGACTGGGAGGTGAACTGGTGGTGACCGGCGCGCGTCCGAGCCTCGAGGTCTTGCAGTTGGACAGTGGCAAGTAGGTGGCCACACGTGGACAGTTTATTTGTTACCTCTCAATTCGAGTTTGAAGTTCGCGAAGGCACTGTTGCTACTGCTAATCGTTAGTACTAGTAGCGATATCGCGTGCAGCCGGTTTGTCGCTAGTCATGGTACACCCCCTGATCGACGAGTTTACAGCGAGTCCCCTGTATACTACGCTTGTATTCCAGACCTACTATTCCTTGTCGCACCATGATTCCCTTCTGCCAACAACACTAAAATTTGTCTACACTCTTTGCAACCGTCTCCGGCAATCATTGCTGTTAAGCGATGACGTGTATGTGCATGCACTAGAAGCCATGATGCGGCCTTGGACCACATTGATATATATATATATATATATTCGGTTGTTAGGTTCCGTCGTTGATTGGACCCTCCGGGAGCCCATGAACAATGCAATATTAATATTGTCAACTTCTGGCATACATTATGACGGTACGTCACCTTTCTTCTCTTTTTAATGGCATCATACCGAGCATAGTACTTATTGACAATTTACGATCGACGCCACATGCTTGTAGCCGAAGGTTACCAAGGCCGCTCAATCATCACACCATCGCTCGTCGGCCTCAACGTGAACGGTGGCGCCTAGCCATCCTACTACCCACCTCTAGTAGTCACAGGGTCGTCGAGACGCCAATGGGCTCCAGTTCTCTTACTACCCCTTTCACCATGACTGTAACTGTCTCATTCCCCTCCCCCTCTCTCGCCGACGTGACGCGCACCGCTTCCTTACCCTCTTACCCGGTCGCGATGCAACTTGATCACGTTGCACGTCGTCGGCTCGACTGCGACGCATCGAACTCTCCCAACTCAGGTACAAATGATTGGTAAATGACGCCATGTCCCCACGCATGTTTGTCCTACCATGCGACACGCCATACTTCGCGTCCTGGATCCAAACGCAACGGACATTAACAATGGTATGTATCCCCAATATAGTACGGATTCAATAAAGACATTGTGCAAACGCACCGACAAGTGATGATAAAGAAAAAAGTCTTGCGCCAGAGTCATGATTCCATACCACACTACTACCTTTTAAAGGAACAGAATTGATGTTACGGAAAAAGACGCAAGCAGCACACGCGGTCCAAAGGTCCGGAATAGAGTAAACAAGGTCCATTTGCCAAATACGTGTGCAAGTATAGGTTATCACTCGAATGTCAAACGGCCACCAATGCAGGAACCAAAGAAAAATGGTATACGAGATTAAACCCTATCCTACTGTCCGGTCTCAGTCCAAAAAGAGCGTGTTTCCAGACTTTTTTGGATTTGGCCGAGGCGTCTAGAAGACCATGGCAGCACCGGCAACGACCGCGAGAACGGCGGCCCCAGCAGGAGCGACACCAGCCAACTTGAAGGCTGCAGCACCAGACGAGAAAGTCGAGGGGCTGGGAGAAGATGAGGAAGAGGATGTCGAAGAGCTGAGGGGCGTGAACGACGAAACGGCGGTCGAGGCGATCGGAGTGGAGGCGAGGCTGACGGACGGACTAAAACAACCATCAACAATACATTCATCCCATAATTAACAGACACTCACGTCGAGCCGGTGGCAGTAGTGGAAGGAGTGGTGAGGGTAGAGGAACCAGAAACGGAGCTCGGCGACGTGATGTCGAACGTGCCAGTCTGGGATAAAACCTGGTTCACGTTACTAAGGAAATTGCAAGCAAACATCAGCGTCATATCAAAAATTAGACAAGAAAGAAAACAGTACTTGACAGCAATGGCCTCCAGACTGTAACCGCCTCTATTCATTTTTTTGGTCAACCAACGCAACTATGACATGAAGAACAAATTCCGACATACTCGACAGGGACTTGAGGAAGTTGGATCGTGAGCGACCCAAGGGCGGTCTGTACGTTGTTGGCAATGGCATACGTGTTGTGGAAGTCCGCGTTCACGAGCTCGAGGGAGAAGTAGGCTGGGTCCTGCGTGGTGGCCGTCCAGGTGAGCGTGACGGTGCCAGCGCTCGTTGGGGCCGTGGGGATGTCGAGGGTGAGAGCGGAAACAAGAGGGAGGGCAAGGAGGAGGGCACTGGTCAGCCACGGGGAAAGCAGTGAGCACGACAAGGGCAACCAAACAGACAAAGGCAACATACCTGAGCTTGGCGAACATGGTGAACTCAAGGAAAGCGATTAGGGAGAGGGGAGAGAATAGGGAACTGCGAAAGAGTTGGAGAAAAAAGATGATGAGAGCGGGTTCAACGCTTTTTATTTGCGGGTCTGAACAACAAACCCGAAATTCCCACGCTGTTTATGGCATTTGCAACTCAGACTGGCGACGCATCACGGGCTTGCTTCTCCCTGATCCGACAGTTCTACGTCCACAACGTAAATAAAAACGCTTCGAACATGTCCACCCTGTCCCTGGAGACGAGCCCTCCGACGTTGACGCAACCTTGCCCGATGTATATGTCTTCGACCAATAATAGCAAAACGGTCTAATAGATCTGCGTGGGAGGAGCCATCACACACAAAAATGAGTTCTGGTCAATTAGACACACCTCATCAAACGGCCGAGTGTCATTGAAACAGCTCTCCCAAACCTCGTTCACCGCACGCGCAGCCGTCGCCTCGTCCGGGCACTGCGGGTTCGCGCGAACGGACAGAATCGCCCTCCGACGCACACACGCCTGTGTAAGCCACCCGCCCAAAAATGCGACGAGAGTATCATAAAAAGGAGGCCCCTCAACGACGGATATAGCAACATGGGAGAAAGAGCGAGCCCGACCTGGTGCTGCTTAGTGAACGACACGTGGCCTCGGCCGAGTTCACGCATGTACCTACAGTCCCCGCTCAGACTGTTGGCACGAATCTTGTGAGGCGCGCGAACGTGAGTCAGCGAAACAACGACAGCCATTTCCAGTAGAACGCACTTCGCTGCAGGCGTGGTGCCTCAAGTTGTGCCAGTCGACGTTAAACTTGCAGTGGTCATACATGTGCACGAGCTCGTGCGTCAGCGTGTCCTCCATCTGCCGCTTGCTGACCGGATGGTTCTGGCACAACACGATCGCACCCGCCGGATGAAACCCTCCTGAGCGCGTTAGATCGCACGGAGCACACATGACGTTCTCGGGTGGCACGTTGCACCCGGACAGGCGAAGATGCTTGAGCATGAACACCACGGACGGACCTGCCAGGTGGTATCCACGACACGCCGATTCGCAAGCAAGCAGGAAGAGAAAAAGAGTTTTTGAGTACGTGAAACACGCGGAAACAACGAGAAAGACGGACTGTAATTCATCAACTCGGTCTTCCATTTCTCGCACCGAACGTGTTGCTCGTCCTCGAAGCCACGCCGCCGTTCTTCGGGAGTGATCCCAACGCCAGTCAATATCGCGGTCTTTTTCAGCCACCTTTGAAAGGCCGTCGAGTTGCCTGAGTCCGCGGGTGTGGTCAAAGAGGGGGAGGAGCGTTCCATTCCAGCGTTTGAACGACCTTGTGCACTCCTTAAATAGGAAAAAAAATTCATCCTGGCGCTACTCCCGTTGCTGGCGGACTATGATGGACATCTCAACCCCTCTGCACGATCTCCCATCCATGCGACACCCTCCACAACACGTCCCCTACATACCGACTGAATGTGCTCCCTTCCGTTCCCACCACCGCCCACGCCTTACCCATCACCAGCGCATCCACGATCGGCGCAAGGTATCCCACCAACGGCACCCCGTCATAACCGTTTCGCAGCACCTCCAGGTGCGCTGTCTCGGCTTTGAATGACCGTAAATCATATGTACATGGAAATGTGCGTATCAATGGTGCGAGCAGCGAATCGTCTAGGCCGTCTGGTGCATCCGTTGCGATGAATAGTGGAACATTGAGGCTACGTAGGCCGGGCGTCGTATGGAGCCGACCACGACACGAAAGCTTGGAGAAAAAAGCGTCAGGAAGGGGTGGGAGCGGTGGATGGGGCGCCCGCAGACTGGCCGTGCCAGGCGTCATCTCCGGTGGCCCCAACGTCTCGTCCACTCCCACAAATTCGTCATCATCCTCACCGTCGGCCTCGTTGTTTGCCATCACCTCGCCTATCCCCCGCCTCTCCAGCTCCAGCGCCGTCTGTGTATCCAATCCCACAACGTCCCGCACCAATCTCCACCAAGTGACCCTCACGTTCGCCCGCGCTGCCTTATGAAACCGACCGTCCCCCACACGGACATGTGCAGCAACATACAACCCTCCAATTGCCTCCCCGATCCTCTCCACCGCCACCCTCAGCGCCGTATTCCCATTCCCGATCACCATTCGTCGCCTCACCTCCCCCCTTAGACGCCGGTTCTCCGCCTTCCTTAGCCGAAGCCGCGATGACCCAAAGAGGGTACCGACCTGAATGAGCCGTTCAGGCGCGGCAGCGAGGTCATCAATGGATATCATCTGGGCGTACTTGCCGCCCTCCCGCGCGGGTGCAGGCGTGTCCACGAACTGGTACTCGTATGGCTCCGCGTCGAGGAGCAGGCGCGTCTCATTCGGGAGGACGCCCAGCCGTTCCTCCATCCATGCCACCGTCCCGTTAGATGTGCGCACGAGCGCTTGGCGGTGCCCGTTCTCCTCCCTCTCGGGGACGACGTTCCACATGTCGACCAACCACGCCCACGGGACGAGCGTATATGCCATATAATCGACACACTCGTCCGGCTTCGGCGCGTCTGGTGGGATCCACGCACAGTGGCTCCGCCCCTCCCGCTTATCGCTCAGGCTGATCATCCGTGCGAGCGTGCTCGAGCGGACGTAACGCAGTGTTTTTGGGCCGAGACGGGCGGGCGGGACGAGCAAGGTGCGGTTGAGCAGGCGCGCGAGCACAAGGGCGTTTTCGAGCGCGATGCGCTGGTTGTGGAGGCCGCTATGGGGAAGGTAGGCGAGGTAGGTCGACGTTGGGTCAGCGCGGAGGGCTGCGAGGCGTATGGGGGGTTCGTCGAGACTGTTGTCAAGAGTGATATCGATGTGGTGGGGTGTGGTCGGGTACGGGTCTCGGTCTTGGGGCGAGGGCTGCGCGGTGAGAGGTACCGCATCAGACCCGCCCAATATGGTGCGCTGGGACGCGTTGACTGTGAGGCGTATAAGCATCAAAGGCGAGAGAGTGCACGCACGAACGGGGAGAGATGACCGTACCTCGTCGTAAATAGCCAATATGCACACGCAAAGCATACGAACGCGCTACACGCGAGACAAGCTACCAGAATCGCCAGACGGCGGGTGCGGCGGTACGGCACGTGGATGTATGCGCGCGAGGACTCGGATGGCTTGGAGGCGTGGCGTAAGTTGAACTCCGGGCGGGAACTGCGTGGTGGATGCATGCGATAGGCGCCTTTCTCGTTGGAGACGGAGGGAGACTGGTCGAAGGCCGCGTTCATCGTGGTTTGTAAACTTGTCTGGCGTTTTTGCTCTTATCTACCGGGATATTCCGGCGGGGAGGATCCTCACTTGCAATCTCCGTGTCACTGCCACCTGTTTGTTCTCTTTCCTTCTCATGTCCGTGCCACTGCCATCTGCTTACTAACTCGATTTTTACTCGCATTATCTGTCCCAGAGACACGCATATATTCTCGATGTGCAATTGGTTCTATGCAGTAAAGACCTGGAGGTGAGGCACGATTTGACTCACCAAATATTGCTCGTTTCATTTACTACTGAAGCTTCAAGCAGAAAACACCAACCATCCGTAAGCCGCTCCTATAGTACAAGTGCAAACAATTTGACTGGCCCTCAAAGTGGGTTCCTGGCGTGGAGCAATGGATAAAACACTTATCGAGTCCTCTGCTGAACGAACGGATGTTCCCGAGTAGCGTTGGGGATGCATATATCAACATTGATCGGGGTATTTTGGAAACGACAGACGTCCGTGCCAACTTCTTGAAGCCCAATTTGGACAACAACAAGATTGAGTACATGACAAGTTATCACTTTCCGGTCGGCGTCCACTGGATCAGCATGATAACTTATTCTTCCGTGGAGAAGAGGGTGATGAGTCTCTTTTGTCAAGCTGGAGTGAGTACCACCGCTGAGCCACAACTTACAAGCGGACCGGGAGCTAGCGCTTGATGACTGCAGTAGTGAGCTAAGTAAATTATAGCCATGCAGAGTCGAATGGACATAGACTCAGGAACATGAATTGGGAAACGATATGTATACCCTTGTAGGGCGGTCTTGGGCTGAAATTCATCTTGAACCTGGAGTCAAATGGCCCACGGTCGACAAGTTGGTCCCCCTGCGCTCAACTTCCGTGTTTCTGACTTGCTAACTGCCCTTTCATTCAACTTACTTCGGCGTATCCAGACAAACGAGGATTTCGCCGGCAAACCGCATCGGTGTTTGGCTATCTCAGAAGTCGCTTCAGGACACGATTGTTCAACGTGGTTTCGCGGAGGGATGGCTACGCTCCAGTACTAGACAACAACGATACCATTGTGTCGCGGTTCACGCAGCAAGACGAGGTTCACTGGTACAGAAAACCCAACCTTCGATTCTTATATCTCTTGATGTTTCCGGCTTGTATTGGAGTCGAGATGACATTCCTGTTTTCGAACATAAATTGCTCATACGAAGATAGTTACGACGGGTCCATGGTAAACGGCCTCCAGGCTGTGCCTTCTTGGCTGGAATGTGAGGGAATATCCATGATTGATGCCATATTGTTTTGACTTGAATCACAAACTACAATCATCCTCATTCTGCGTCATTGGGTCTCATGGCTTCAATGTATTCCTTGGGTTGGGTTGCTGCTATTCCGTTCAAGTTCCCCCCCTTCGTCGCGGACAAGTTCGGCAGGCGGTATCCAATATTTATTGGAAGCATAGTCTCCGTCATGGGTGGTATTCTGCCCTGAATTGTAAGTCAGTGACATATCTCGAACCTCTGGGATGCCATTCACGACGTAAATCGGTCAGTCACAATGTTCGTCACTGCTCGGTTTATCCTTGGATTTTCCACGATATTCTGCATTGTAGCCGCACACACTTTGAATGGAGGTGTGTCAACTATGATTCTATCTCGCCGCAATCCGTTCGTTAAATTATGCAGAACTTTGTCATCCCGAGGAACGAGCTGTCGTGGGTGGTATTTTTAATATTTCAGTTTATCTCGGTAAATCAGGATCATCCCCAACTGCAAGCATTTTTTAGTTAATTTACCCTAGGTTCCATCCTTGCTGCCGCCATGACCCTTGGGACCTTTTTCATGACCAGTAATTGGGGGTGGAGGATCCCGTCTTTTCTGCAAATAGTACCTGGACTTCTTCAAGTCTGCTTTGTCTGGTTTATCCCTGAGTTTCCTCGTTGGCTCATATCTAGTGGAAGGGGTAGTGAAGCATTCTCAGTATTCTTGTGAAGTATCATGCAGAGGGAGATGAACATTCGGAGTTTGTCAAGGCAGAGTATGCGCAGATCGAGGAGACGCTCGAAGTGTACCCACAGGACTACCCGGACGAACAGAAAGGAGGCGTTTTCAACATCAGGAATGCAAAGGCGGATTATCATTACGACGTTCATTGGTCTGTGCACCACGTGGAATGGTTCTGGATTGCTTTCGTGAGCCATGCCATTTATTGTCGTCTGTTGGACTACCCGCCTACTGCGCTGACAGCTACTTCCTCCCCCCACTCTTGGACAACATCGGTATTCACGATAATAAAACGAAGAACATCGTTAATCTTTCCAGAACTTCTTGGAAGTGTCTCAATGGTTCACTTATCTTGTCGATAGCGCCTCGATACCCTCGGCGTACCATGTATTTAGTGAGTAATGGTCCTGGACCACTTTTGCACATCGTTCTCATAACATGTCCAGACGTGTACCATTTCTATCTTAGTTATACACTCTCTGCTTTGACTATAGCCAGTGCAGACTATTCGCTCACTCACAGAAATCTGTCCGCCCAAGTGGCGCTAGCGTGAGTATTCAAAAGTTCACCGAAAGTGCTGTATTTGATACCACGTTCACTATACGCTCTACAGTCTTATCTTTTTGCATAATCCAGCTTACAATGTTGGATTTGGCTCCTTGGACTACAGTAAGTATTTCAACCATTCATCGTGGGACGAACGCGGACTCAAACGTGGATAGGCTTCGTGCCGGAGATCTTCCCTTTCTATCTTCGAGCTAGCGGCATCGCATTGTACCAATGGTGGAATCTTGGCGGGTTGTTCTTTGCTCGGTTCATTAATCCCATCGGGATCGACGCATTAGGTACGTCCATGTCTTCGCCACATAGTCGTTCGTGGCTTTCTGAAGCCTTGCGATGGGATAGGACGGAGATGGTATATCGTGTAAGTGTCAACCTTGGATGCTAGTGTGGACACGAGCGGACGTGAAACGACAGGTACTGTGTGTGGGACGCCTTCCAGGTCGCGTTCGTCTATGTCATGTTTCCAGGAACGTCGGGTCGTACGCTCGAAGAATTGACGTTCTGTAAGTGTGATGAATCCTTCTTCCTCGCGACAGTTACACTGAAGGAGGCCTGGGCGTCCTCGACAGTGTATGAAGAAGACCGAGAAGCACTTCGGCCTTGCGGAGTTGACGTGTTGCACGAACACGGAAGAGGCGATACGTATGGTACTATGGAGAGTCGTTATAGAAGAACCGTCGGTGGCGAGCGGGGATGAGGCGATTTGCATTTCTCGTTCACAACGAATCCAAGAATGTAACCTGGTATGCAAATTATAGCAGTCGCGGTGTCATTACTGATCAACCCTAAAACCGTGATGAGGCTTGGGTTGGTTTCACTGCGAGCTACGCGACTGGCCTGGCTCAAGTCGTCTGCGGCACCGCGAATGGCTGCCTAACACGAGAATGATGGTCGTTCCACGTCAGGTGAGGACGAAGCAGCGGCGCTTTAGGGACGAGAACGTTCGTAGTGAATAGACGTTCAGTAGACTTGGAAGCTACGTTTCCATTGAGGCTCCGCCGGTGTATACTTCAGATTGCAAGTTCTGAACCAAGCATGATATCAGTTTATTCGGGGCCAATGACCCCATTCCATATCCAGAGTGACATCCGACATGTACATGCAGAATTATGCCCGGGTACTAAGTTACCACACGAGAAAAACGAACAAGCGGTATTACCGACCTCGCATGCGCCATCCCCTCACATTTAAAGCGCTGGCGATGATCACCGATCATAACCCAATGACTGGCGCCGATCGACGGAGAATGAAGGATCCACTAGCCGACGACACAGGCGTGCCCGGGACGCTGTCCGGATACGCCCTTACCCTCGAGAGCAAGATATCCGAGGGGAAGCCAACACCACACTGCGAAGCCAAACGACTGTCCCACGCAAAGAAAAGCATGAGCAACCTCGCAGCAACCTCGCGCAAACAAACACACCTCGCATAGTTGTCCATGATGACGACCGTGCTTGCCGTGTTGAGTCGGTACGCCTTGGGCATCATTCC
Organism: Leccinellum rugosiceps; assembly: GCA_038089755.1. Taxonomy (NCBI): domain Eukaryota; kingdom Fungi; phylum Basidiomycota; class Agaricomycetes; order Boletales; family Boletaceae; genus Leccinellum; species Leccinellum rugosiceps. The sequence goes on along the minus strand of JBBPLL010000230.1, from coordinate 22,742 downwards.
CTTGCCGAACCGATACGTGACGTGGTTGGAACACAACAACCCGGTGACCATGATTCCAAGCTGGAGCGGCGCGAGTGCGAACACAATCGTGTACCATAGCTCTAGCACGTGTCTTTCGAACTCAAGGTACGCTGCCTTGCACCCGGGCAAGACCGTGCGCGCATAGCACGTCTGCGAAACGGTCGCTTCGACGAAGGGATTATAATACCCACAGCAATGGAGACGATCTTGAATGCGCAGACGGCCAAGAGGACCAAGGACGCGAGACCATTGGGCGTTGAGTTTACCCTCCAGATCAAAGGTGCGTTCCTTGTAGGTGATATAACCGGGGGTGACGAGGAGCGCGAAGCAGATCCAAAGTAGGAAGGAGTAGACTGCGAGGAAAGAACGATTGTTTAGCAGAATACCAGCCCAGCCGATGATGGAAGTAACAGTGGCGACGCTGGCTGCAAGGGTCGATATGATAAGCTCGGTGCGGTTCCCAGCCCGAATGATGTCGGAATATTGGAAGACGTCAAACCACGTAAGGAGACAAAATACGAGGCCGGCCAGTGACCAAGCGGAGAGCTGGACCAATGCATAGACGAGATCAGAAAGAGGCGGTGGTACGGATGCCAAGGACCTACACAAGAGTTGGCGATGAACAAAGCCCATTTGAATATGTTCCAGCGCATTCGAGGACGGGTATGTCCACCTTCTTTAGAAAAGAGGCCGCCGGCGACACCGTCATAGTCCTCATCGTCCTCTGCAGGCATGCGAGCTTCGTTGCTCTTGAATGCCTCCCTTCCTCCTCCTTGCTTGGGGAGGACTAGGCCAGCCCTGCCTTTGCGTCGGCGAGGGGTGGGTGAGAGGAGGCCCGTAGAGAACTTGGATGGAAAATAGTTGGTCGAGAGAGATGTCTCGTGGCCGGTTTCTGTGGTGTGCGATGCAGGATCGTCGTTGGTGGGTGGAAGTACGCGATGGTCAGGAGACGATGACATTGTGTGTAGAAACGACTGGGTCAGAGGAGCGAACGAAACAGTCCAGTGAAGAAAACAAGGAAAGGAAAGGAAGAAAGGAGCGACTTGGCGCGCTTACTGCAAAGCGGCGATGAAGGAGAGCCTTGATATTTAGCGAACCCCTTCATTTCGTTATGCCTTGGTTCTCGGCACCGCGTGGGCCGTGCATCTCTTTGGGGATTAACGTTGAAGTCTTCATGCACATGAATGGGCTGTTGCCAGCTTGATCACAGTAGTGGTCAACGGAAACAGGTAGCGATGACTCATTGCAGGATTCTGGAGCGTCTGGAGCTGTTTTGACTTCCCTCCTGCCAGTGAGTGCAAGAAACACTTTCAAACTTGCCGTTCGGCTGTTACTTGACGTTTACAGTCGCACGACACATTTAGCGCCAAGCACTAGCGCCATCGTACAACATTGCTTCAAGTTGCTACAGTACCCGTCGATTCTCAACCAATTCGGCGTCGCTTAGTTCCTACACGCAAAATTACACGGCAGGAAACGTTACTACTCACCAGGTATTCAAAGAGGCATCAGGACGCTGCGTGAGCTGATTGCATTCAAGGTGATCAACGGTCACCAAGACGCTACCACCTAACCTTTTCGTCTTGGCCTGCCTACTTTGCGTCGAAAAAGCGCCATTTTGTGCTCATCGATTCGACGGCACGCGAGCCGTGGCGCATACACACCGGGCATGGGTGTTTGACGCCTCTCGTGGCCAATTCAGTGCATAGCCTTACCTTTTGATCGCATGAGCCGATCGGTCGTAAATCTCGCTGATGGGGTCGACCATCAGTGAGAAAAATGGGCATCCAACAATTACTATGGTGAGTTTATCCCTTGAATTTCGAAAGCCGCAACAACTACTATCGGATTTGCCATTGAACGAAGATCTACGTAGGTGGACGCGGAGGCTTCACGATTGCTAGGTCTTGCATCGTAATGCGACTGTCTCACAGCGTATGTCCTGATCAACACACTTGGAAGAGACCGGACGAGAAAGAGAGCCGCCATGTGTTTCATCTCGACCCGCATCCATTCATCTCAGACCATGATGATATATGAACTTGCAGTGTCACAAGGGAACACCGAACGATTAGGTCCGCATCATAGTCTTTTTTCCGAACAGTACGAATAGAACGCTTTGCGGGCCGTGACAGTGTCCGTCTGCATCGGTGACGTTTGTTGTCCCCTTCAGCACCGGCGGGGACAGAAACGCATTGTGCATAAATTTATGATCCCGAGGCCAGCACTCTGTTAGCCGCGAATGACACCCGCATCCTCCCAGAATATGGTACTATCCGTCTGGCAAATAGTTGACAAGAGAAAGGGAGGTAAGTGAGTTGCTGGACGCATACTATGGGTTTGGTCAATAAGTTGTCTCTTATCTTCCCTTCGCATCCCAGATCAGTATCTTACCAGGAAAGGCGTTCTGACTCGATAGGCGTGACATTTCCCCCCTACTTGATGGCTTTCGCGCCGCCGCCACACAACTAGCACACGATGGGAAAGATTTGGACGTGTGAGCCTTTATTTTCGCAGTTGAGTGTGAACGCATATCGTTCAGAACCTGAAACCTCGTCGTGCTAGCCCTCTGGTTTTGCTGTTCATTTACCGAGTCGGCGTGCTCACCTGCCCATCCACGCATTTGTGGAACGGGAGATCGCAAATTAAAGGAAGAAAAAAATGAAAGCTGACGCGGACGTTCTACTTTCTTTGCTGATTCGCCTGAGTGCTGCACGCAAGTCGGAATTTCAAAGTCGGCTACAACACAATATGAACACCACTGGGGAGCTGACTTGCATGAGTTGGTCCCTCGTTTGTAGAGGACGGAGCATCCCATTACAAGAATTCAATATTCTACAAATCGACAGCTGGTGACCTGTATATATTATGCGAGGGTGGTAAAAAAGAAAAAAAGAAAAAGCGTGCACAGCGAATCATGTCCGGGAGGTGTAAACCATGCCTGCAGCTCTCTATGTTTTCTTCTTTTTATGCGACTTCTTGGGTGGGGGCGCAGTGGGCGTAGGCGATCTCGATTCCTTCAACTCGTCCTCCTTTTGCACGTCCTCCAAGCCCCGTTTCTGCCAATACGTTAAGAAACACCAGGAACCACAAAATAAACGCACCTTTCCCCGTCCCTTGGACTTGCCCTCCTGCTGGGCTAGCGCTTCCGCCTCCTTTTCGATCATCCCCAATAAAGTATTACACCTCCGCTGCAGCTCCTGCGTGGACCGGCTCTTGAAAAACCAGTCGAACCGAAACACCGGAAACTCAGAGATATCCCGCTTGATCCGCTCATACACGTCCTCGGTGCGCATCCCGTAGTGGTTCAGCCGACAGAGCAAGTACCGATCCTCTTCCTCCGAGTAGACTTTGCCCTTGGTCGTCGGGTAGTTGAGCTCCAATTCCTGCATCGGGTGTTTGACGGAGCCGATCTTCTTGGCAAGAAGATATTCAAGGTTGGACCGCTTGTTGCGTTTAGCTTCCCCTTCAGCAATGCGAGCGGCGATACGAGAGTGTTCGGCAAGCTCTTTCCAGTGTTTCTTGAAGTAAGTATAGTACCGCTTCACTGCCTTTGGGTCCTTGTCCTGAATCTCGGACGACAGGAGGTCAAAGTCGTCCGTCCTGACCACATAGGACAAGGATCAACCTAGCGTCAAGCGATGAAGGGTAAAACGAACCATCCATAGTTCTCCAACGCGCGAACAAACTGCTGGAAGTCCCTCCTGCTCCAGTCGTGGAATCCGGCTTCAGTATACTGCTCCTTTAGCGCTTGCTCTTCCTCTGTAAGTGGTTCGGCTGTAAGTAGAGTAGGCACGACAAACGTCAACGCGACTATCCGACCATGGACTATTGAAGCTAACCTGTATCGATGAATTCTTGAGCCGCCGCACGCTCCGCCTCAAGTTTCTCAGGCGTGTCTTCGGATAATTGGGATTCCCTCGTAGTCGCGGCAATGCCATTCAACCGCTAAGACCACGGTTGGTAAACTCCGACAAATGATCAACTAGTTAACATACTTTGAACACGGCCAGTTCTCTTTCTTGCAGTTGAGCGAGAGCGGGGTCGAAGAATTGAAAGTCTTGACTGGGGAACAAATCGCAACACCATCAGTACAGGATGGCGCACGACAGCTCTGAAACAAACTCACATCTGTATCTGTTTCGGTGCACGTGGCAGCTTGGGCGCCTTCTCTGTCTTTGAGGGTCCAGCGCGCAGGGTATCCTTGAAATAACTGTCCACTGAATAATTCGTCTTCCTCTCCCGCTTCGAGAGCGAAAGCATATTCAAGTTGAGCGCCTTGCGTCCACCACTCCGAAAGTCTTCGCCCTCCCATTGCTGTAACGAACTATCCGTCTTGAAGTTGCTGAGGTCTTCGAGGTTCAACCCTTCATATTTGCTATTGAGCTCGGCAGTGCGTTCCTCGCCACGCTGAATGATAGCTTCGATGTCGCCATTGATAAGCATACTAGTAATGAAACTCTGAATGACATTGCTGTGACGTGGTTGAATTGGCACTCACTCGTCAGCAGCGTTGATAATCTTCTCTGCGCCATGTGTAATCATGTCAAGAAGATCGTCTTTGCTCGCAGCTGGGTTCCGCGACATGTCAGATCAGTGTCATCCGGATCAGTTTTAACGGCACTTGCCTTTGGCCTGTTGTTGTCTGCCTTGCTGAATGACTAATTGGTCGAGACGAAGCTTTTGTGCAGCACGTTCGAGCATACGCTCCTCGACGCTGCCTTCCGTGATGAAGCGAAACACATACACTTGCTTTGTTTGTCCGATGCGGTGAGCACGGTCCATGGCCTGCAAGTCAGCCTGTGGATTCCTGGAAACCTAGTGAGTTGTATGTTCTATGATCGCCAAACCAGAGCCTCACCAATCGCTATCATACAGAATCACGATGTCCGCAGTTGTCAAGTTGATGCCAAGACCTCCAGCGCGGGTGGTCAGCAAAAATATAAACTTTTCGCTGTCTGGTTTATTGTACTCGTCGATTGCTACGATCCGATCATCATGGGCTGTGCTGCCGTCAATACGGCAGTACTCTGGGGTAAAGGAACCAAGTCAAAAAAATATCATCACTTGAAGGGACTTGGGAACCTACTGAATCCACGGAAAAGACAGTAATCCTCTAGGATGTCTAGAACACGACTCATTTGGCTAAAGATCAATACTCTCGATCCTTTGACCTTCATGGACTGGAGCAATTTGTCTAAGATGATCATCTTCCCCGAGTTTTCGATGAGATGTTCGTCCGTAGTGTACGGAGGACCTGGTTCCTGACCGCGTGAGGCATTGAGGTACATTCTTCGACTAACGGACAAGAAAGAACTTACTGCTCCATCAAACAGGTATGGATGACATGTCACTTTCCGGAGCTGGCATGACATTAGACAGGGTAACGGAAGCCCGCGGAAGGCGCGCACCTGCATAACCATGTTCATTAGACGAGTTTTTCCTTCCTTTTTGCCCGTTAGTCCTTTTGAACGGAAGTTCAGATTTTCGTAAACATATCCAATTTAGACGCAAACAGACCATTGACTGCATCTATGTCCTTTTCCAACACGGAGCGATACCACTTCCGCTGCATCTCGGTTAGACCGACGTATATGTTGATTTCCTTCTCTAAAACCAGAGTTAATCACTAAGCATCGCAGGATAAGAAAAGTCACTTGCTCGGTAGAAGATTCTTTTCGACGTCGGACTTGACACGACGCAGGAGGAAGGGTCGTAAAATTTTGTGCAACGCTTCTACAACTTTCTTGCTCTTCTCCTCTTCATCATCGGCACCCGCATCATCCTTATGAAGGAAAGCGTCGAGATCGGCGTAGTCGGAAAATATCTCGGGACAAATGAAATTGAGGAGAGCAAATAACTCCTTCAAGTTATTCTGAAGCGGAGTACCCGTGATCAACAGACGGCCGCGGGACATAAATGCGCGAACGATCTGGGCGAGGATGGAATCGACGTTCTTGATACGATGGGCTTCATCGATTACAATGTATTCGAAGGAAAATTTCTTCAGCGCAGACTTCTCTATGAGACAGATCTCGTACGAGGTGACACAGACATCGAAATCTTGCGGAATGAGTCGGTTGGCAATCAATTCGGCACGATCTTCTTTGCTACCAGTGAGAACAACGACGTTGACGTCTGGAGTCCACCGTTCGAACTCTCGAGCCCAGTTCTGGAGCGTCGACTTGGGTACCACAATCAGATGCGGGCCGTGGACAGCGCGGTAGTGTCTAAGATAGGAAAGGAACGAAATAGTTTGCAGCGTTTTGCCGAGGCCCTGCGTGTGTGCTTGAGCAATTACAGCGTATTTACCAGGTAAGGACGAACCATTTCGTCAGCAAGAATACCATTCAGACCATTATGATACAAGGAGACCATCCAATTAAGTCCCTGTAGTTGATAGCCTCTCATAGTACCGTTGATAACTATCAGAGAGTGAGTGACGACTCGACGATGTTTAAAAGGGAACAAACAGCTTGGAGATTCCTCAAAAACGTATGGCTGGTCATCCCCTTCTGCGGCGAGTTCTCCATCTTTGAGCATTTCCTCGTCTTCCTCTTTTTCTGACTTCCTATGGCGAGCACTTTGGTCCCTGAAGTACGATAAGCACATAGGTAAGAATGATGAGAAAGTAGAGCTTACACAGGTTTTTTGCGGCCTCTTCCTCGTTGTTTTGGTTGTGAATCCAAGAGAGCAGCGTATTGAGGATCGCGAGCTTTCTGCAAATATAAGGGGATGAGCGAAAGCTAGGTGCACAAGAGGCTGACAGACTTTGATATCGACAAAATATTTGAAGAGGTCCGTCTGACCCAGCAAGTATGAGTATTGCTTCACAGCATCAGCAATCTGCATACTGTGTTAGAATCCAACAGATGTAATCGTAACAAGGAAAGTACTTTTGCCTTGTCCATCTCTTGCCTCTTTGCGTGGAGCTGGCTTTCGTCCGCTTTTCGTTTCTGTTTCTTCTGCTGCCTCTCTGCGGACTGTTGCATTTTCAACAGTTTGGAAGGTGAAGATCCACTTGCGACGGGTTCCTGGGGAGGAAAAGACGTGAGTTGAAGCAGCTCAATGAGCTTGAACATATAGTAAGCGAACCTGGTCCTCCTGGTCGCTCTGAAGCTCGTCCTCCTCCATGCTCGCGCTACCGTCAACGTATTCACTCTCTCCATCGTCTGCACCTTCGCTTTGCTAACCATCACAGACGTAATGAACATCTCGGCATTTTACAGGGGACAAGCTACTTGCCTGTCTGGATACGATGTTGCTTGGAATCACGTCGCTCAGCACGTCTTCATCCATCTGCGTCGATATATCCTGGGTAGCGCCGTCAGTCATGTTGAGAGTGAGACAGTCAAAGGAACACACGGTCAAAGCCATGTCGCCCGTCGTGGTCAAAGAGGAAGCTGGTACAGCTTGTGACATTGTAACCGTGACAGACGCGAGTTGTTGTCACACCGGCCAACTTGTACTCTACTCGGCACCAAGCCCAGGTAAGCATACCAAAATGACTATACTATAGTATTCTTTGTCAATTGCTCAAAGCGTACTGAGCGTTGAACGCTGAACGATGACAGTCGAACGTTGAGTCACCACATCGACAGAAGAACATGTGTGGGCGAGTAGCCTTATGTGGGGTTCCGCTCGCCGTATCTAGTGTTTCATCGTTAACTGCTTTGGGAACGGTCCAGCTCGAGTGAGTTTGATCAACACCAGGACCACATAACATGGCGGTCGGATCTGGCCGGACATTCTAACGCTGGCACTCGCTATGCCTGCCAGACCTGGATCTGCACAAAAAATAGTAGGAATGATCTGACAATCTGGGGGAGACTCGGTTATGTCCGTCGGAAATAACGGAATCAATTGCATACCAGCAAGATAGTCTTTCTTTCGAGACATTTGCCTCTTGTCTGTCTCCTCTGCCCACCATCATCGTCACCCCGCCCGTTGTACTTCCTCCCTGAATCACTGATATGTCATCATTTATCAAAGCAACGTTCGGTGCTCTCCTACTGGGCGGGTTCTGTGCCGCAGCGTGAGTGGTTATCTTCTCCAACTTGCAGGCGACTTGATCCCCGCTCCCACTCTAGCCTATCTGGGGTGGTCATGGTGCAGACGTTCCTCTACATCAAGCTCTTCCCCCACGATTCTGCCAGGCTTAAAGCTGTGGTAAGTTGGTGGACCCACACTGAGTACTATCTGGCTTACATCTTGGCTAGGTTGGAACGGTGTGGTAGGCTCCTGTCCAAGTGCATTCGCCCTTCACCCCAGTGTCTAATATCATTTCGCAAGGATGCTCGATACCGTACACAGCCTATTGGTTTACGCATCAATCTGGATTTATTTAATCTCAAACTTTGGTAACATGTCATGGATAGAAACCATACCAATGTGTGTTTGCCAACTTTGTTCTATCCTATGACTCATCGAACGAGCATCTCTAGCCCATTGGCAGTACGTGCGTTCTGGTGTTTATTGTTTGCCCCCATCTGATCTTCTTGTTTCAGTTGACGGTCATTACCACTGTAGGCGTGCCCTTCTTTTTTCTTATGTGCTGACCTTATTCTGCGGCTCAGGCAATCTTGACGTTAATCGTCCACTGGTATCGTGTCTGATCAAACGCCCCTCTGTTAGTTCACTGACTCTTCGCTTCCAGTTTTTTCGCCCATCGCATCCACAAACGTAAGTAGCGTATGGCCAACCTGAACAAATAACTACAGTTTCCTAGTGAGCCGACAACAATGGCAATACACTGGCACGATTGTAAGCATATGGTTCACTCTGATCTAGAACTCGGCTGATTTGCTGCTTAATTAAAGTTGGTGTTGGCATTCTTTAGACTATGTGAGGACCTTTATTCCGCCGATCGGCAACGTAAATGAACCAAATGTATCAGGTTGCGCAACAGGTAAAGGCGATCGGTTCCTGAAAGTCCAAATGCTCATATAAGAAATCTGTTCACTTCCACCCCTAAGTCACAACAACTGAAATGTAAGAATGTGATTGACCAGCGAGCCGTGACCCTAACCCAATATACCAGGATCCATATGAAGACCTTCTCGGCATTCAAGGCAAAATTTCGAGTGAGTTTAGCCACCAAGTGCTTGTACATCGGATGCTTCGAGTCATCTTACCGTCTTTGCTCCCTCAATAGTGGGTTTTTACCCTTGGCTTAGCAATGTCATGTCTCGTAGATATCATGATCACAGGCTGTTTAACCTATTCCCTTCAGACTCTGCAGAACGAGAAGAGGGCATCTACGAGGTAGGCATTCAGCATCATGAAACTACTGCTACTGAGTTGAGCACTCGCAGCTTGGATCGTATTATTGGCACAGTGGTTTTGTATACTTTTGAGACGAATTTGTTAACAAGGTGCGTCATCTTACGGTGAAGCTCATCCTCGCACAAACGTTTTCCAAGTGCTGCAACAATCGTATCTATGATTTGCGTAAGTGCCAATACGAAGGCTCTTCAGAGCATTCTGACCGTGATCTAAGTGGGTCACGATGCCCGACAATCTTATTTTTATGGGATTGCATTTCTTTATCAGCAAGCGTACGTAGATTTCTCTTCTATTCGTTTTCGTTTGTTGATGATAGGTCACCAGTTTATGCAAACTCGTTGCTGGCCACGTAGGTTTTGAGTTGTTTCTACTGTGTCGACTTGTTATCGATGGTCACTAGTTTGAACACACGCAAACAGCTCCAACACCAGCGACAACGTGGTGCATCTGCGGAGCTTCCCGCTGGAATCCCTCTATTTTCCAGTATGCCACGACGAATGCCAGGAAGACTTTCGGTGAGTCGATTAGACAGTGTCATTTGATTGAGTCCCACTGTTTTTAGACACGCAATTGTCCTCCAACCAAGGTGCGTTGAGCATTCGTCTGATTGAAGCCCGCCATTCACAATCCACGAATCAGCTTGAAATTACTGTCGTGAAAACAGTTGAGATTGACGACAAGACGCCCTCGCCAACGCAGAGTTCCGAACATGTGTCGACCACCGAACCTGTTACCACTACGGAACCTCGGGTCGAATGATTCATATCTGCACACCGTCTGCGCATCAGTTCCTCCGTCGTCCACGCTATTTGTCAAGCGAATGCCGCCAATCTTTGTATCGTCTGCCTGTTACGTTTCGCATCCTGCATCTTTACATTTATTATTATTATTTGTGATCCATGTCGCTATGGTGTATGGACTGGCCTCTCGTGGTCCCCTAACATCTCCCTCATCTAGTACCATATTCGTCTTTGTTCTTAAATTATCTCTAAAGGCCTCGTTACGTCTCTCTTCTTTGTTGATTTTGTCTTTATATCCTCCATTTGGCGGGACAGATTCCTGGCATATTATGTCGGCGTGTTGTTACTAGATACGTGGAACAAGTCTGATGATAATGGTTACCACGATACAAATCGTCTACTTGGATGCATTAATGCAGTCCACTTAGAAGATTACTAACAGCTAGGGCATGTTCGCAAATCACTCCCCTCTTTGAGCTGAGACAGCTACTGCTAGCCTGCCTAATCCCAGGTGTTTGTTATTGGAGATAGGTCCCCCCCTTTGAGCTTCAATGGGTGTATGGCTGCTCAGTCATCAGATGCTACCAACCTGTGCCAAGGATGTTGGGCCACCAGACTGTCTATTCAATGGCTTGCTACCACAATATGAGTCCCAAGCCATATCATCCCTCAGGCAAGGGAACTACAGAAAAAGTAAGAAGCTTGAGGGGGCTGCCAACTAGTACAGGACTTCACATTCAATAGAACTTGCAAGCAGACAATGGAACATTGTCAGGCAGATACTCTTTCCAGGCTGAGGTTAACCCAAGCTCATGGAAAATTAAAATGAAAACTAATCTGTTGTTGATCAAAGCACAAGAAGTCCACTCTGCCTTTGAGTGACCATGAATTGAAATAATCAAATGGAAGGCAGAAAGTAACACTTACTCACTGTTTCAGTATTTTGTCACTACTGGCTGAGTTTCAACTTGCATTACTACTAAGTGGTACTACTTTCGAGTGCGTGCCAGCTGAATCCTGTCACAGTGTTACTAATCAGTACCAGTAACTTTGGTCTGACCAGTTTCTGCATCCGGTAGTGACCTCCACTTCCATCACTGTTTGGTCCCTGCCTCAAAGTTCCCGACCTTGCACACCCATACATCACTTCCAGAGATAGCCCTCGAAGATAGATGTTGCTCCTGTCACGGTGAAAGTCTACACCTGCTGTCATGTCGCAGAGGGATCACCAAAGAGTGTAAAGGCATCAGGCTGATTCACACACCAGTGTGGAAAGTTATCCGATTGGATGTTTATTATCAATCACAACAAGCCACTCGTACATCTTCAATGGTACAAGCAGGCTCCTTCCGCAAGACCAAAGGATCGCCGCTCACCTGGTGCGCAAAACCACGCCAGAACTCCGAATCACGATATTGCCATCTGTGCCTTCGCTCTTTCCTCCTCCCGCTTGACCGCTCGTTCTTTCGCCTGTTCCTGTCTCGTCGCGGCCTTGACCTTCTTCTGCCGCTTCCGCCTGCCGTTGCCACGCTTGGGGCCGTCGACGACGACGGGCTCTGCCATACGCTGTTTCCGTTTTGCCATTTGTTCCGCGCGCTGTTTCTCACGCTTTTTGTCCCGCTTGCGAAGCGTCGCAAAGGACGCCTTGAGGAGGGTGCCATAGGCAGCATGGAATTTTGGGAGCTCAGAAGGAGTGATCTGGGGTGATCGAGGCGATCGATTGCGTCATGTGAGCGCCAATGGCAATGGGGTTGCGTGCAGCGGGAGACAAGGCAGCATCATGAATAGTAAAGATCGAGATTTCCAACGGAACGAAGTGGACCGTGAAAGAAAAAAAAAGGGGACTTACGTGCGTAGAGAACTTGACGTTCTTGCCATCTGTGATGCGGATCAGACATGGGTACTCCTTCTCGCTGTTGGGGTCTGCATCATCCATCGTCGCGTCTTCGCTGTCACGAGTCACTACGAAAGCTACAGTGTGAAAAAGAAAGAAAGCAAACACACGCACGTCGTTTGTGCGTCAGCCATACCGTCCCCTTGTCTTTCGTCGACTCGAACAATGCAGCAAGCTGTTTGAGAAACTGATACCACATCGTCACGTCAATATCTAAGATCATAAAACAATCGCTCACGGTGGCGCTATCGACGGGCTGCATGAACTCCAAGCCAGTCAGTGCGTGGCTGAAGCAGTGATGTTCCTGGCCAGGAACCTCTCAGGAATACAAGTGACGTAATCCGATCATTGCCCACTTGATCTTGTGGGACTTGCCAAATTTCAATGTCTTGAAACGTGGGTAGGAAAATAAAAAATGTCTCTCTCAGTTCTCTACAGCGACGACGACAGACATGGATCCATATCCACCACCTACACGCGGCGCATCTCTAATGCTCTCTTTCAAGATGCATACCAAGACCGTTCTCATCATCGGAGGGGATGCGCTGGCAGCCAGTAGAGCCTACGCCTCTCTCGAAGCAGACGCTGCCGTCAAAGTGCTTGTCAGCGGAGGTATTGACGCTGTCTGCGAGGAGATCCGATGGAGGTCAACTCGAGATCAACTCGAAGTAATCGACTGGGACCGTCTCCCCCCCTGTGGAGATATAACCACCAACGAAGGCACGGACGGCTCGAAGACGAGCAGAGAACTGGCAGCCTTGGATCACTTTCTCGCAGAAATCCCTGTCTCGTTCGTGTGCATCACCGACACCACTTCCACTTCACCCTGCCTCCCCGTCACACGCCTCCGTGCAATCCGTCTCGCGGAGCTGTGCCGGGCACACTGCATTCCGATCAACGTCACGGACATGCCCGAGCTCTGTGACTTCTCCTTCACTGCGACACACCGCTTCGTGGACCCCACTTCGTCGTCCAAGAGCCCCCTGCAGATTAGCGTGACCACGAACGGAGAAGGATGTAGACTCGGAGGGCGCGTACGCAGGGAAATAGTCGCCGCATTGTCCAAGGACGTTGGCGCTGCCGTGATCAAGGTCGGGCAGCTCCGGAAGATGGCGAAGAAATCAGTCAAGGAGAACGGGGCACCAGCTGGCGAAGAAGGTGAGGATAGTGCCGTGATGACTCCAAACAGTCCCGTCCCTATCAGAGCCTCCGGAGATGCTACCTCTGAGGAAAGCAACACTGAAGCTGCGAGACGACGTATGAGGTGGGTCGTCCAGGTCAGCGAGTACTGGCCTATATCGCGGCTCGCAGCGATGACGGAGCGTGAGATGAAGGGTATCCTTGATGGGGAGGTCACCCACGAAGGGACTATACCCCTCCTCTCTACGGACGAGAAGAAATCACAGCACGGGCTCGAGCTTACGCATCCCCCTTCCAAACAGACCAAAGGCCGCATCTTCCTAGCTGGATCTGGACCAGGGCATCCCTCGCTTCTTACGCTCGCCACACACACAGCACTGACTAAACACGCCGACATTGTTCTGTCCGATAAGCTTGTTCCAGGTCCTGTCCTTGAGCTCATTCCACCGCACGTCGAAGTGCGGATTGCGCGCAAGTTCCCTGGCAACGCGGATGGTGCACAGATGGAAATGATGCAAGCAGCAGTAGAGGCAGCTAGTCGTGGACTGACAGTTGTCAGGGTACGTTTCGTGCTCGCTACAACATTTCTTGTACTGACACGTCCGTTTCACAATCCTATCTACTCGACCACTGCCAATTGCGTGTGTATGATACGCAGCTCAAGCAAGGCGACCCGATCGTCTACGCCCGAGCCGGAGAAGAGCTCGCCTACTTCCGTGCACACGGCTACGCCCCGCTCGTCATCCCGGGGCTCTCCTCTGCGCTCGCCGCACCTGCCTGCGCCGGAATCCCAGTCACGCACCGCGGCGTTGCTGAGTCTTTTATCGTCTGCACGGGCGTCGGGCGCCAGGGTAAGGCGGTGTCGCTCCCAGGGTACGATCGTGGCAGGACGTTGCTCGTGCTCATGGGCGTCGCACGGCTCGGTGAGGTTGTGCGCGCGCTCGTGGAGACCGAGTTCTCGTCCTCCCGCGGTGGTGTGGGAGGGGGAGCGGATCAGGGACAGGGACAGGGACAGGGACAAGGAAAGGGACAAGGGCAGGGACAGGGACGGCGCGACGGCCCTCCGTACCCAGCATATCTCCCGATTGCCATCGTCGAGCGCGGTTCGCTCCCGGATCAACGGGTGCTCGTGTCGACGCTAGAGGACGTGGAGGGTGCGCTGTCGAGCGTGGGGGAGCAGCGCCCGCCCGGTATGATCGTGATCGGCTGGGCTGTGTTGGCGTTTGGACGGAGGGACGGGGAGGGAGGGGATGCTGGGGAGGGGGTGCTCGATGACGTCGCGATCGAGGGTAGTGTGGAAGAGCGAGAGCGACGCGATCGAATGCGCGTTTTGAGGTGGCTTGGGGGGCGCAAGTGGGATGTATGGGAGGGGCTTGTTGACGGATGGGCGGATCTACTGACTGTGCGGTGATTCCGCTGAGTTAGATTGGTACGACTCGAATGTTTATGTTTCCCTTCACGTAACATTTCTACGATGATGCTGGACTAGTATCCACGTTGTTAGATACCCAAGTACGTTATCTGAAACCTGAGAAGGGAAAGAATTCCTGTTACAACGCTAGTGTTATGGGACCCGGACGTATGAATCTGACCTGCTCAGTGTGGCCACCACCGATCGCGAGTCTCTGTCAAACTCGGGCCGGCTTCGAGTCGGTCTTGCAAGATTCGGAGTCGCAGACCTTTTCTGGATCAGGTCATCCACTTTCTCGCCATCGTCCCATCCTGTCCCGCTGTCGCAGCGACGCATACGCATACACGTCTTCTCGCCTCACGATGCATATATCCGACATTGCTCACCACTGCCGTCCCTTCGCGGTATGCACGGGCGACGATGCCTCGTCCTTCAGTCGCACCCTCGCCGCCACAGTACGTCCAAATTTGTCTACCTGAAGTACAACTGTATTCTAGAGTGTATGGATACATGAACGACGCTCCACGCACTCTCTGGATATGATGGGGTGGGCGACCGAACAGCGAAGCTAGTTCAAGCTACACCTCAGTATGGGACGAGCGAAACAGCCTCGGACAAATCTTGGATGATCGATCGAGTGGTGGGTGGTGTGAAAACTTGCGACTACACAAATGAATGAGCAGATCTTCTGCCAGTGAGAGCTGCAGGCTAGGGACAGCGAAGTGGACGAACGGTCGCCTTGCCTAGTAGTATGCCATCACATAGGCTTCCATTGATGATCAAATCGATGAGTGCTTAGGCGAACCGGATCCGAATCTGAGGTCGTAGCCGAGTAAAATAATTGACAAAACTTTGGTTCGGTTCGTTTTTGGTCGACGAAAAAGGAACTAGGCTGTCTCGCAGGCAACTTGTTCGGTTAAAGAGGACTATGTAAATTATGTTATGTATCCTTCGTTCCTTTCGCCTCTTCACCCAGGATGTACATTCCTCCCGGGTTAACCTTTCTGCGTTTGCTCCAATTCCCTTCATCACTCATCGGTTTTGATCGATCGACCTCTCAACCTGCACAGTTGAATGAGGACTTTAGCTATCATAAGGATTTTAGTCATCATAAGGATTTAAACCGTTTGGGAAATCTTTCACCGTACCACGATGCTCCTGTCGTTCCTGGAGTGGCTGTAGACCTGCCAGAGGACTGTACGGTTGATCAAGTTATCTTGGCAAGTTCTCCACTGGCATGACTCGTTTATCCCACTTACATCACTCGTGTTTCAGTTACATAGACATGGCTCTCGTGGTCCTACATATGAGGGTCATTTTATTCAGAAGCTTGTTTCCACCCTTAAGGCGGCATCGAAAGAAATTCAGGGAGCTGATCTGCCTCCAGCACTGGAATTTCTGAAGGAAGGATACGAATACCAGTTGGTGCCAGAGAATCTCACGGCTATTGGCCGCCAGCAACTGTTCGACCATGGGGTTGAGTTCGTGCGTTTCGTCTATCGTCCGTGCACCTATGACCTTCAAACCTTGCAGCTTTTCACTCCGCTACCCGACGTTCTCGACAAACTACACCATATCTACTACGGTTCAACGAGTCATGGACTCCGCGCACTTTTTTGCTCAAGGATTTTTTGGTCGTGAGGTGGACAAGGTCAAGTTTTTTACCACTCAAGACTGCCATGAATGTCATGATCCGGTTTCTTGGCTTTCTGCTTGGGAGTCTTGTCCGAATATACCTTACTCACAAGCAACCGAGGTAAATATTGTTGTGATGCTCCTTTGTTTAATCATGTT